>JAIPRL010000968.1:0-103619 GCA_025469235.1 Pemphigus obesinymphae | reverse complement strand
TTGGATTTTTCTACTCATTCATGTTCTATAATAATCTAAAATGTTTTTTAAAATGTCCCCTGGTTAAGAAACTTTGGATAGGGGGTGTGGGGGACGAAGTCCTCCACGGCTTACTTTTTCTCTAATACCTATGTCCCGGAACGCTGATTTTTGAACTAAGCTCAGAGTCCGTCCTTATATTTTTTTCCACTTCAACCACGTATTTTATGTACATTCCGTTTCAGATCTGTTTACCGTCGAACGAAATTTCGGCTGCGGTATTACGGAACCCCGTGTAAAAAAATGTCATTAAAGTATAACATAATATTATGGCGAGAGGGGGGGTATTTTTTTATTAAAAATTTGGTCTTTCTCATTACTTATCGATTATGTTTTGATGCAATAAATGCAATTTTACGATGCAGATGAAAGAGCCCATGGTATTATATTGTGTTAGATAGATATTAATGTGTTCTCCACGTGTCATCAGATTTTGCTGAATATGCTATATTGTTTTCACGTTATGACACACAAAGCTCTGGTGTAAATATAAGTAACAATTTGGAAAACTGATATGAATTTCATGGAGAATTATTATATAACATTCAGTGACCCAGTTAAAAATGACACGCCGTCTTATTATAATATATATATTATGACAAGCCGTCTAACGAACCGTTGATATTTTGTCAGTGACTATATCGTCAATCGTCATCAGGTTGACAATTATTATTATAACCAACTTTATTTTACGGTTAATTAACTCATTTTGAGTTCCTTGAAAATTATAATATTATTGAAAAAGACCAATTCTATGAGTGCAAGCATTATTTCTGTATTATTGATCTCGGTTGTGTCATATCTTGTATTACTCATAATTTCAATCACATTTTTAGTAAATGCATTACTGTTCTTAAACTCTATAACAAATCTAAAAAATTAGAAACAATTTTAAAATATTATTTTAGAAAAATTGGCCACTTTCCCTCTCGTTCATAAGCTCTGATTCCAATCATTCATAAAACTAAATACGAATTTATAAATATAGTGATCAAAAAACGATTATTACTTTTGAATTTTAAAAAATCATTTAAATAAAACAAATATTCATGCAGGAACCTACCATTTCATGTTAGTGTAGTAGGTATTTGTGTATCGTTTTAGATTCTAAGCGAAGCGTGGAATGTATTAATTTTACAATGATGTCTTTTCTTTTATGTTTGAACCCAAAAATTATATAAAAAGAAGTGCTTCGATCATTACAAGTAGCACTATTTTCTGGTAGAAAATAGCATCTAGTTAGATAGGTCATTTTTCGATTTTTTAATTTTTCGATAAACGCATAAGAAAAAACTATATAAAAAATAGCATAAAAATCGACAAACACGGTTGTAGTAAAATTATTTCTTTAAAACATTGAAAATATTGATGTAAGCGACATGAAATTTTCACCACAAATGTATATTAATACAAAACAATTTTCAAAAATGTGTACTTAATTTTAGGCTATTTATAGAATTTTTAATTTTGAGTAATTTAATTCATAATTACATTAGATTTCTTATTTTGTATTTTTATTTATTTTTTAAATATATTTTTTTTTTTAATCAAAAATATAATGGTGAAGTCAGACTTTGGCAGTTGAACTTGGTTTTAAAGTTTTATCTAATTGAAATTTAACGATTTTGCCATATTCATTTAAAAGGTATTTTTTATATATATTTTAATAGTATTATATTTTCTAGTTGGCAGCAAATTATGATTTCATGCACTGGGTCCTCGGTTCCAATCCCTTCACAATCTAATAGTTTTTGCACTTTATTGTAACTTTTTTTGTTCATTGTATTATATAATCTTATCATATTATTAGTATAATCTACAATAATTATTGTCAATTATATCAAACGGAGCTTCTCTCAGAATTGGTTTTTTTAGAATAAACTATGATTTTAGAAATTATTATCCAACTCAATGTGTGAAGTACTTCCCGGATTTTTACTTTTATGTACTCACTTTTTTGAAATAATGATTTATTCTGGTTGTTATTTAAAAGAAGTTACTTTTATTTTATAGTAGCTTTCTTAAGCATAAAGGAAAACTACTGATTATAATGAAAAATATTACAAATGGTAAAATAGCAAATAAGTTAGTTGTCATGATAACATATTTTTTTAATTGCAGGTCATATTTAAAGGTCAGAGGTCATTTTTTAGATTATTTACTTTTTTAGTTCTTTAGAGAGGAACCTATTATAATTGTATAATGATGATGATGTGATTTATCTTTGCATTTAAATGTAAAATAATATAATATACTATGCTGTGCAAATGGACCACAGGGATGATAGACAAACTACCACATTCTGTATCTGGGCCGCTTTATTTTTAATAATCTTCAATGTTCATTTTATTTTATTTTTTTTGTTATTTCAAGTATTATTCTAAATTTATTACATTGTGAAATGTTCATACATGTGCACGTATATAGTTTAAAGCGATTATTTTTATACTACACATTTTGAACCAGACGCAATTAGGATTTTATAGATTTAGCGGAAAATGGAAAAATGTAAACATTATATTCTGGACCATTTCAAAGGGATTACGATAAATTGACCTTTATATACGAATATACGTTCAATATTCTACAAAGCTATACAATTCAAACGGAAGCAATATAGTCAATTTGAATTGGAATAAAAAAAAAATGGTAATTTACTTACAAGTATAATTCATTAATTGGATTGTGCACAAAATCGCATTATAGTAACGGTCGTAGAAGGAAATATAGAATTTAACTTTTTATACTTAAATTTTAATCTTATTATAATCTATATAATGTGACTTCTATGATAATAAATAGTAATTTTTTAATCGAATATTTATGCACATGATTATTCTTAAAAAAATTAGTTTCAAGCTATATTATAATTTATAATAATTGGAATAATTTTACAAACAATTATTAATTAATTTTATTTTTATTACAATACCTCGGCGTAACCGTTTTTAAAATTTTAACTTTTACCTCCACATTCGGATACATAATATATAGATATTTGTGAACATTTATACGTCAAAATATCAAAATTTGAACTATTAAACTGTTTATAATATTTTTATACGTTTTAAGTTTAGACAGAGAAATAGTTGAGGATTTATCATTGTTACAATCGCGTACCATTCGTCTATATTTTTATAAACTTGAAATTTCTATAAATTATTAATGGTTGGTTTTCTATAATATTATATTTGATAAAGTAAAAATAAAAATAAAAAATACACATATTTATCAATAATAACAAAATATAAATGAAATGTGATATATCACCGAGAAAAATTAACACAGATCAAAATGGTTCATAATGATAACTAAAGTGTGGCAAGTAGAGGTTGGAAACACTTTGTTCTTTGGATATGATACTGGAAGAATACATATAAAATTGAAAGCAATGACAAATTATTGCGTTAAAAAAAAACGATTTTGAACCGAGCTCGGTATAATAATATACGTATTTAACTATTACTGTAAAAAAAAAAAATGTTTTTTCTTTATATATATTTTATAACGCACCATATATTAAAAATACTTATATTTACAGTAATCGTCGCGACATGGACTTTTATTTTTCTATTGGTAAAAATGTTCCTTTATAAAAGGTATTATTACTTTATGCTTGATAAAACTACTGGGAAAAAAAAAACAAAAAATGTTGACCTATGGAAATTACCATCTGGAAAAAAATTGCCATCAAAAAAGCTGTTTACTACAAAACTTCCACAAAAATCCACCGCTTCTACCCGAAAAGTCCTTTCCGGAGACATATACATAGATAAAAATAAGTAAACAAACATAATTTCACGAGTATGTTAAAAATCTAAAACAGCCTAAGAAAACGAATGTTTCACTGATTAGTATTTTGTAATAATGCCAATTTTCGATCTCCGCATAATTGCGAAGGGAATATATTGTAAATATAATTATATCTACTTCTATATCGTCACGTAACGACGCGTCGTTGCTCTTTTCTATTGTTTTTTTCTTTTTCGAAACGTAAAAACCGTGTAGTGTTTAGTTACACGTTATTATTATACATTTCGCTAATATATAAATGACACGAAAATTCTGCCTTGAGACTTCATACATAAACGTCCTGTAAAATGCACGAAGAACGATATTAATAAATTGTCGCAACTTGTGTGTTCAAATGAGCAGATAGGTTAGGTACGTACTACTTGTAAAACGTATTTTATTTTTTACATGTGAAATTACACGTACATATTTCCTCCGGCACTTACAGATTCCAAAAGTACACTTATAATATAATATACAGAAGTTATACGAACAATATGTGGGAAAATATAATGGAAACATTCGGGTTTTTGTCGGGCTTTTGTCGTTTTTGAGTGCAGTTTCATTCAACACCATTAGGGTTTGTGAATGATTTACGTTTATGATATGAATTTTGAATCAATTAACATTTTTTTTATGTCATCTCGTCGAGTGGGTGAATAATCTCGGAAGATTCTGTGTATTTTTGTAACAATGTTATTATATACTTGAAATTAAAAAAATTGAAAAATAATCAATTTAAAAATTTCAATACTCTTATAACTGTAATTAAACGTTATAAAAAAAAACAATATATAAATATGTACAAGTAAAATTAATATATATTATATAAAAATTAGTTTTTATATTTATTTGCATTCCTTTTTTGTTTTTTTTTTTTTATTATTATTTATTTGTAACCTGATGATAACTCACGGTCCAAATTACTTTTTGTTTTTTGAATACTCTAGCGAATTTTCTTGTTTATATACTTTTGTATTATTTATTTCTGATAGGTATATACATTTTACTTATATAATATATATATATATATATTGTTATTTATTATAATATATATTTATTTTTAGTTTTTTATATTTATTTGAATAAATAAATCTATTTAACAAAATATATGACCAATTTTAGATTCTAAACATAGCGAGGAATTTTTAGGTTTTAAAATGTAGTATTTATTATTTTATTTTTTATGTGTGTGTAAACATTTTTGGGTAAAAAGTCACTGAATAAGAGTTTTCGGGAATAAAGCTTTTACTACATTATACAGGTCATTTTCTATTTTTCCAATAATTTTCTTAAGCATAAAGAAAAACTATACTAAAAATGACGGAAAAATTTTATAAATTAGAACATTATAATGCCAAAAACTTTAAACGTACACTAATTGTTTACAATAATACTACATTTATATGATATTAATATACAAACTTTTTGACCATGATTTTGACCAAATAATATGTTTTTAAAATTAACAAATTTTAAATAAAAAGAAAAAAATATTATATATTATTTAAAAATATTATATGTTACAAATAATTTCGAACGTAAATCATCTTCTTGATGATGACTTACGGTCGAAACTAGTTGTAATCTATTTTAAATACTCTGGGCAAATTTTCTTTTTCCATAATATATACATATATTTAATTTACTCTATTATATAATATATAATATATAGGTATACATATTATTATTTTTTTAAGAGCATTGATTTTTAATTTAAAATAAATTAACAAATTTTTTAAGGTTCGGAATATTTTGTGAACATTTTGAAATACCAGGTAAAAAAAAATTATAGGAGTTATGTAATGATTGATACATTCGTTTGGAACATTCCGTACAAATGTATATTTATAAATGTATAGGTAAATATTAGTGACGAGAAAATCAGGATTATTCAAAGTTCGACATTGTAAGTTGAAAAATGATAAATTATAATGGGATTCGATATTGAAAAATTTTGGTTGTATTTGGATTTCCAGTATTGATGTCTACTTGTTATTGGTTGAGTTCTATACATTTTCACATCTGAAAATGTTTATAAATTAAAATAAATAAAATGAGTTTAAAGGTCGACAAATTCCGGAGTAGAACTAAAACTCTCCGTTAAGAAAACGTTTAGCAGAACAAATAACACACTTTAATGTTCGGGAAATTCTCGACACAAAATTACATATCAAATATCAACGGATGTTGTGGCCAAAACTTTTATGTGAAACGAATATAAGAAAAATATCAATATTTCGTCGCCGAACGGAAAAACCGTTAATCCGAATACATTACTCGGAGGACATTTTTTTAATCATCCGACTATACAGACCGCGCGAGTAATGCAAACATTATTTTGACGCAGAGTTTCGTCGAATTTCGATTGCAATAATTCGGATAATTAGTAAGTACGACCACAGTGTACGGTATAAATTGTAACTTTCGATAGCTGGTAGGTAAATATCACATAATCATGTTTACCGGAAAATAATTTCCGACCTAGTTTTTGTTTCCGCACATAAACCGTCGAGGATCTAAAATTGTCCCTTAAACTCGCACATATTATTGCTAAGTTAAATATACATTTTCATTCGAAATTATTCACCATAAAGTTGGTGTATTGCCAAAGCCATATTCTCCACATCGTTTAAACGACTGATTTTATCATTTCCGAACTCGCACATCTACGTGTATATATTATATAAATATTATTATTTATTTATAGTGCAGCTTTTTAAAATAAGCTTAAAATTAAAAAAATTATAAATACGATACGACGTAATTAGGTACGTAAATATAAAATAATTTTAGATTGTTATTATTTTAACGTGACAAAAGTCGCATTTATATCTTTGTAATTTCCAATTGAACATTTTTAAAACTTATAATGGCTTTTTTTTAATACAAAAATGTAAAAAAAAAAAAAAAAAAAAGAATAGTTATTGGAGAAAAACGCACGTATTACGTCGGAAAAAAACCTCCAAAATATAATACACAGTTTTCATAAAGTTTTAAAAGAAAATATTTTTGCACAACTCAACGAAAGAAATCACCCCCCCCCCCCAATTCACTTCCTATTGAAGATAAAAAGCTATTGTATATTATGAACCACGTCAGTGTTACTTTTATGGATAAGTGTATATATAAATATATGCGATTGTTTCAAACAACAGTATTCGTGTAAAATTTGTTCGTTAGTTATATAGTATATCTTTCACATTGAGGTAAATTTATACATATAATTGCGCAACCCAACTACACATATATATTTTTGTATTTTGTTTTATATACGGCAAGGTAGATGAGAATTTTTATTCGACTTTTTAAATTTCTACAATATTCGTTTTAAAAATAAAAATGTGTACGATTAAACAATATTATTATCGTTATTATTTATCGATTGAGCAATTAATTCATAATTTTAGCGTAGCAAATTAAAATATATATTGACTTTGCAGATGTCCATAATATATTATTGTAAAATTCGCAAGTTATATTGTTTTTTATCGAAATAATTAACCTATATTATAATAATAGGAAATATCATGGAAATTAAAATTAATGTAACGTTATAACGTGTTGCACTGCACAATAATTGGCAACAATATTACTACTGATAATTATCATTTATCTATTTATGTCGTTGAAATGTCGTAAAAAATACAACAATTATTTAAAAAAATATAATGTTTTTTACATTGGTTTTATAATAACGCGTAACAAACAAAATATTCGATCTTATAATATTAGACAATAATATATTTTATTTTATGATTTTTCCAACTAGTTTTTATCTATTTATTTTACACGGTTCTTTGGACCCCGGAATTCTCTCTCTAGCTATACTCGGTCGATAACTATAAGTAATATATCTGTGTACTGATTGAAGGAAGAAAAAAATATTCACAATTATACATTATTCATGACGAATTTTATGATTTAATAATTGTATAAAAATAGATGAACTACGTTAAAAAAAAAAAAAGTAACAAAATTTGTTCATATTATATACCTATGGCTTAAAAATAGGAAAATCTACGAGTTTTTCGTCACTAGACAATAAATTAACCATAATAACTATGTATTTTCGTGTTGTTTGACAATGATAATAAAGGAATCTTTATAGACATAAACTTTATGTTAATTGATGCGTCGTAAAATTATATATTATTGTATGAATATGCAGGAGAAAGTGGTTTCAAACACGACGCTGTTATAAAATATACACGATATTAAAATGACATCATTGTCTATTTTTAACGATTTAAATATGTTCTAATACGTCATAAAACATACGGTACCTATTGCATATTATGTTATGTCAATATACTAAAAAATAATATGTTCTTAATATAAGTAGTTGCGCTTAAAAACGAGACAATATAATGACAATTTGCAAAATATTTTAAGTGATTCTGAAATTAATGTATAAGTGATATAAATAAATAAATATAAATATAAATAAATGGTCACAAAAAGTGTTATTATATTATATATATATTATTAATATTTCCTAAAAAGATATATTGTTTAAAAATTGTCCTTAGTTATAGTTATAGTTATCAAGTTGATGTCTATGATCAAAAAAAAAAAAAAAAATTGTTAGGTATTTATCTCATTAAATTTCAACCAAAAAGCAATGTTAAATATTTATGAAAGAAACTATACGCAACAATTAATTTATACTTTATTCTTTACACTAATTTTCACTTCTCTTATAATATTCTGTATCTGTAATATAGATATAACTATAAATATTTAAAAAAATAATAAATGCATATTATATAAGGCTTTTATAGTGCATAAACCCCGGACTTTAGTAATAACTATAATAAGTAACAATTATTAAACTTTTGCTGTATATTTTTAAAAAAATCCAAATAAATTAAATCTGAATGGATACTGATAAAATAAATTACACATGTTCTTACGAGCACCCAAGAAAATTAGTCTCATATTTTGAAAATATATTTCAGATATCTAGTCTTACAACAATATTCAGATTATTTTGTATTTATTTATTTATTTATTATAGTTGAACTTTTAGAATTAGAACGATAAAATTAAATAATAATGATATTATCAAGTTTTTTTTACACTCAATCGAATAGGAATTGGATAATTGTTTGGAGGGGGGATTTGTATACAGTTGATTTAATTTACCCTAAACAGACAGTGTTGTCTCTTGGACATTTTTCAAATAAAGAACAACAATACTACGGATTCTATTATACGTCATCAAAATGACAATTAGAACTAATGTAAAAAAAAAAATAAAATTATGACAATTAGACTACACAAATCCGGAATCTGAGAATTGAAATTGGTTTGATTTTTCCCTAAATTTTAGTGCGTGGTCTAATTTTCATTTCCATATCGTTGAATGAGGTAATTTTATCTAAATATTTAAATATATATATTTAAAGGAATATAAGGTCTTATTCGAGACGATTAGACCAAATGTAAAAAAAAAAAATGGAGCCAATTAAACCGCGCTGATATGAGTATTGTTAAGTATAATTGTGAGTTTGATAATTGCAACAGGGCTTAAAATAGCATCAACATTTTTAAACGCGAAGTAATTGTCTTGAAATTTTTTTGGTTGTCACTTGGTTGGACTTATTTTTAACTGCGTTCTAATTGTTCTGAAGTCTTATTATTGTCTAGCCCAGCGTTTCTTAAACTTTTTTATCCGTGGAACCCTTTTTGGCGTCCACTTTTATCGTGGAACCCCTACTTTGTTTTTTGCTTTTAAGCTTTTTTTAGGATTATTCGCAAAAAAAAATTATAATTATTTCATACACTTGTATTGTGTTAAAGGTATTTAATTAAAAAATATGTTAAAAAAAATAATAAAATAATAATAATTGTATATAATATTACTTTAATAATAAATACTTAATGAGATGCGTGAAATTGATTTTTATTATTACAAATGTTCTTAATATTGGGGTTTATTGATGAAAGTTGTATTAACATATTAGGTTCGGCATCAAGTCTGTTGCGGTGTTTTGTTTTTGTCGATATATAGGTGGAGAACCCCTTTTCACACATACAAGTGGTTGCAAAGGGTAAAAGTGCCAACACGGCCTTTTGTGACAATTGAGGATATTCATCTTTTGAACTGCACCAAAATTCTGCTAATGGCATTGATTTAAATTCTTCTTGCAGCGATGAATCAGATGTCAATTCAATAAAGTTTTCATATTATTTTTCTGACATGGGTGGAGATCGTGTATTGTCAATAAATGGTTTTTTTATCGACAATTCATTTTTATATTTCAACTGTTGGTCATTTGGAAAATACTTGTTGAATCCTTCACTCAATCCAGTGAGGTGCTGAACAATTTCTTCAATGAAAACCTCATCTATTTTGACCCCTTCCTCTTCCGAAAAGCATTTAATTGTTGGAAAACAATCAAACTCGTTGAAGCTCATACAAATTTTCCAAAAATTTAACTATTTTTTTTAAAAACATGAATTTTTTCGTGTACAGTAAAAACATTTACTTGTCTGTCTTGAAGTGTGAAATAAGCTCATTGATCGTTGTAAAAATATCACTTAAATAGGCAACTTTAAGTAGCCACATTTGATCAAGAAATCGATTTTTTAACTCAATATTGTGTTCCAAAAAAAAGGCACGTACCTCATCCTTTAATTCAAAAATACGAGTTAGTATCTTTCCTCGAGATAACCACCTGACCTCGGTATATAAGAGAAGAGAAGTATGTACACTTTCCATGTCCTCACATAGGATTTTTAATAAATGTTTTTGAATAGGTCGAGATTTTATGAAGCTTATGATTTTTACGACTTCATCAAGAGCTTTCTTAAAACTAATAGATAACTTTTTTTGCATTTCATTTTAATTTTATTTAGAATTGAATAGAGGTATACCGAATAAAATATTTCGTATTTTCGGATTAAAATGGTTTGAAATTCGTGAAGTATTGTCATTCGCAACACCATAGTTTAGTCTATAGTTTTTTAGTTATATTTTTTTTTTCGCTATTATTAATTGTAATTGTAACAAATGTTTTTATTGGTATACGATTGTTATTTTAAATGACAATAGTTACACGGAGAAAATATAAGAATGTAATTTGACACCATTTTTACCTATTTACGTAGCATCCTTGTGAATTCAATATAATGTATATATTTACATTGTGCACAAGCTATTATACAGGTAAGTACCTTAGTTACAACATATTATAATATATTGCTGATGACAATCAATGTTCTTGTTTATTTCTTCGCTCTTTTTACAAACATTTTTTTTCTCGTCAGACGAAATATGTACATATTTGTATAAATCAAATGTATAGCCGAAGTGCGTATATTACATAGAACAGCAATGTATATAACTAAAATATACCACCATTGTTGTTTGTCACAATTTTAATTAATCTGCAATCGTTTCAATTTCAGATACATATAGACTTTCTATATTTTACTTGAATATTATTGCGTTCAATTGGAAATCGGAAATCATGTCTACTTACGGGGTGAGTACCGATATATTGAACACCGAACAATTAATATTTATGAAAAAATCTATAACTATTCATCCATATCGAGTTTTACGTTTTATCAGCCTATATATTATTTTGTAGATTCGTTTATAAATACACTGAAATAAATGCGAAACTCGCGTAGACTATGATATGATTTGTTATTACAAATTGATTTTTAATTTTAGGCAATATTAAATATTGTCAAATTCGTTAACCTAAATTTAAATGCTAACGATTTGAACGTTATGACAAGAAAAATCGTTGCATTAAAAATAAAATCTGAATGGTTAATGAAAACAATTACGGAACTCATTTATGAACGAGTAAATTATCGTAAAATTATAGATTATAGAATGTGAATTTTTTTTTTTTTTTTTATTAAATCGTATTCTTAAATAATAATATCTAATACGTAGGCATTGAATAAACCCGATTATACCGTGGTATATGCTCAACTATGTGCTATGGTGATCAAGAATCAGAGGTTTGATAAACAACTCGTTAATTCCAAAAAAACCTTCTTGACACTTTTAGTACCGCAGTGTCGTAATTTACTATATATAGTTACAAAATGAACACTGAAGTAAATATACCATGTTAACTTTTTAATCTTCTGGACGTACTAATATTATACATATTTTTAAAGATACCATCACACTATATCGATGTTAACCATTATAAAATGCACCTTTTGGCCAACTGCAAATATGTTTTTAATTAATACTATATTCGTTACGTAGCTAAAAATTAAAATAATATATATATATATATTGTTACTATTATTATTATTATTATTTTTTTTTTTATGAAATGGTTATTTATAGGTTTATTTCTGAACTTTATAACCAAGAAATTATTTTAAAGAAAACTATGCGATCAACAATAGATGAATTATTAAAAGAAACCGGTCATATTCAAGTATTGTATCTATGTTCCTTACTAAAATCTGTTTGTCCCCAAAGTTGGCCAAAGTATAAAAATCAAAATATCGCCCATATTTTTAGTCGTATTACAATGATAATTTAATAATTTCTATACTTATAATATGGCTAATGTACTCGAACATTTGGAGTCATTGAAAACCCAACCTTCTGTGGACGAATTGCCTTTGGAACCGTTGATGAACGATGTAAAATATTTGCAATCTAAATATTGGGCTCCGGAAGGTATGAACGATAACTATTTGTATTCATAATTTATCGAATAAAAACGTGCTTAATACAGTATTGTATATTCATTATATTATACTATTAATGCATTAGATGCCAAAGGAATAATCGTCGAGGAAGAACCCCATTTGATCAGTACGACTCCGAATGACAAAATTCCGACGGCGGAATATATTTACGACGAGTGTAATAATTTGCTCGTTAATTTTTCAACCTTCGTCGGCGAAGTTAATGTATGTATATGTACATAATGCGTATTAGTTTTATACAATTTATTTCGATTTAGTTGTTTGATATTATTTGTATACAATTCAGTCGATAAAATTGTTTAAATCGTGTAAACAGGAGGTTAATCAGTTATTGACACCTACCATAGAATCGTTGCTGCACAACGTTCAAGTAACCTTTGTCGTGTCCATGACCCTTGTGGCGATAGACCCGGACAATTTTTCGAAAAGATACTGGAAAGATTTTGGCTAGTCTCGTTAATACAAAATTGTTGTCAAAATATTTAGTGCGAAAAGGGGATATTATTAACACATATAATTATAATCGATTAGAAATGTATTATTTCAACATTTTACTTGGTTCCGGTGTTTTAATGTTTTACTATTTCAGATTCGACAAAGTAATGCGTGATGAGGATATCATTGCGCATTGTTTGAAAACATACAAAATTTAGTTTCAGACATCAAATTCTAGTACCTCCGTTACTGTAATAGATAATTTTGTATAGGTACCAAATATTTTATAATATTGTTCAAAATGTTATTTAATTTTTTTCACAATCCATTTCTACGTGTATTCTGTTTGTATTCTTATTATTGCGTATATGTACCAAAAATCATATATTTATAAAATGTATTAATTTAAAATGTTAAAAAATGTATATTTGTTTTAAAATATGAATGGTGTTTTTTTTTATATATATATATAACTAACGTATTATAATATGCCATAGATAAAATATAATTAAATAGGTATAAAATTTAAATTGTATGCTGTACATACATTAATAAATTATACTTAAAGTCAGTATCGTATTTATGAAGGAGGGGGTTCACTGGATTTAAACCCCCCCTCTCATGAGCTATAATACAAAATAATAATTACTGCGGTTTTTTTGCAAAATAACAAAACCAACTTTGAGATAAAAAATAAAATTATAACGCAACGCACTCGAACATAACGCACAGGCCACGAGACACGCGGTGGAAATATTATTTCTGTATACAAACTGTATAACTGCATGAGCACTATAAGCACACAATACATTATAGTAGTATAGATAGAGTACAGACATGGACTATTCCATATGACATAATATACATTATTATTTAATATACAAACATTTTTTTCCCCATTAATAACCTTTAGTTAGACATTTTTAAGTAATTTTCTTGACAATTTTGAAAAAAATTACTTAAGCTTCGCGGAACCCTGAAGTGATCTCCCCGGAACCCCGGGATTCCGCAGAACAAAGTGTAGGAACTCTACTATAGACTCTAGCCCAATTAAATTACAAGATTTTTAGTCGGTAACTTTATTATAAACTTTTTTTGGAAAACGGATTGTTCATTGTTTGTAAAAATAAATTGAAACATAATTAATATTTTGTGCACGACAAAATATATAAGTTAGTAGTTACACATTTTAAAATAAACGTATTTACTTTTTTAATTTTAAAAAAAATAAATGGAAATCAACACCATTATCTCCCTAATACATAATAAATAGGGAAAACAATTTTGTTAACTATTATAATTAATAATGTACAGTATTCTTTAAAGAAAAAAAATATATATATATAAATATGTTACTATTAATTCGATATATTCGATTAGTACCAATGTATTTTTACATATTATTCAATATTTTTTATTTATTTTACACATGTATATATACATATAAATTTTTAAGTCTTTGGACTTAAAAGTTAATCATTGTTTTAATTATGCTAATAAAAACTATGTGATTTGGTTGCTATGTAAAACAATACTAGTTAAAGTGTTAAATTGTATGGTATTATTCAAATAAGCTATTCGAATTGATATTATGCAAAATAACTAGCTAACTTAATAAAATAACCAGAAATTTTAGTCATCATATGAAATAACTAATAATTATTATTATGCATATGAAAACTATTACTGTTGCGTTAAACATGACCATTAGACCCGTGTTCAAAACGTTCACTGAAAAACATTAAATTCGTTCATTTCCAGGTTCAATGTGAAAAACATAATTTCGTTCATGTTTACGTTAAAATGTACATAATAGGACACACGTTTACATTCACGTTCTTTTAAAAAAAAACGAATGGCTTGCATTTGTTTTTGAAGTACTAAAGATGCTTTATTTGCAGTCACAGAACTTTTATCGACAGCACTCGATAGGGGAATAAAAAGCTTTAAGTATATTTTTATATTTGGCTAAGGCTTTTCATACCGTAGATCATCGTTTATTATTTGAGGTTCTCAGAAGTTACTGTATAAGTGGAATTTGTTTAAGTTGGTTTAAAAGTTACTTTAATAAGAGGAAAACAATTACTAATGTCAATAGTGTTTTAGGTCAGGAAAGTGAAGTTCTGTAGGGTGTACCTCAACGAGGTCATATCTTGTTTATTATGTGTATAAATAGTCTGTGTGATATGAATATTCAGGAGAAAATTGTGGTGTATGCGGATGATACATGTTTGTTATTCTCTAGTTCAAATTGGGAAAGTCTATGACAGAAAACCGAATATAATTTTAATAGAATAATAAAATCGTTAAATATTAAAAAACTATCACTAAACTTTACCAAAATAATTTTTATGATTTTTTTAATAAATAATATTTCTCCTTGGTTTACTATACATATGTGTCCAAACACATCAAATTGTAACTAGACGAAATTTAATATAGTTAAAAGGATAAAATATTTAGGACTCTTTTTTGATTGTAACTTTAAGTGAAATTTATATATATACATAGTTTAATAGTTCAATTGCGTTCTATAATGTTTAAATTTCCTAAATTAAAATATATAATTTCACCTCATACTTTAAGGATAGTTTATCTTTATTTATACCAATCTATAATGCAGTATGGTAAGGTAATTTGGGCTGGTTCCTCTAGAAATGTTCTTAATCCTCTAAGAGTACAACAAAATAGTATAATTCGTATATGTTTAAAAAGGAACAATCTCATTGGATCTACCTATTCCAACTATAAATAATTTAACGTACGAAAAAAGATTATTTGATATTAAAGTGATATAGAGTAATACAAGTTTTGGTCAATTGTTCACTAATTATTTGGGTCCTGTAAATTTAAACTCTCTGCCATTTGATGTAAAAAAAAATATTCTAAATGATAATGCTAACATTAAGAAATATATCAATAATATATTATTTAATGAAATAATTCAATGTTTATAATTTTAGTATTACTAAGTTTATTTAAAATAAAAATTTTAAATAATGAATTAAAACTGTATACTGTAACAGTCACTACACCATCACCAGCTCAGCTTGTAGGTGTACACTGTACATAGGTTAATATTGTTATTTATTTAATAATTTGTATTTTATGTTTAGTTATATAATAATAATTATACACTTGAAAAAAAAAATTTATTAAATTATTATTAACAAAATATAATTAAATTTTTTATATATTTACTAAAACATTACCAATTCATATAAACTATTATTTCCATGCTGTGGCCCATAGAATTGAACTTTTTAGTATTGCATTTTTCTAATAATTATATTTAAATTGAATAGGGTTTAGAGTGAAATACAATATATTTCAATATAACGTGAATGGCCTGAAAATCGTTCAAATTTCTGAAAAATATGAACTCGTTGAAACAAGTGTTCACAAAATATTAACGTAAACGCAATGAACGTGCATAATAAACGTCGTTTTTTCTAAACACTATTTAAAACTAAAAACTATCCAAGAGTAACATTTTACTTGTACTTAATTTTATATGATGGACTAATTTTTACAGTATTATTATATTGTAGCTTAAATTCATTATCACATTATAGTAATAATAAAAATATTTATTTGAAATTTAAAAAATTATTATATTTGGGATAATATGAAATGACCGAAATAATTCGTGGTGATATACTAAAATATTTTCGTGTCAATGCGTTGACAAATATTATACTAAGAGTTTGAAATGTATTTTAATGCATATATTATAAAGTTTTGACTTATAAATATATATAACAAATATGTATATACAATATATATAATATATTGAAGTACCTCTATAATATACATATCGAATAAATAAATAAATGTGTCAATCTGTCTTTTATCACGTTATGCGGAAATGTTTCGGTCTCGTGCAAACTTTGGCAACAATTGCACGGTATACGATTAAATATTAGATTTTGACAGTATGTAACAGGTGGTTAAAATGATATCTATACTATATAAGTTTGGTTGTGACACGTTGAGTAAGCGCGATATCTTATTACCGACGCTCAACGATGCGATACCCTGTCTCCTATATTTAACTTCTACTTATAATTATAAAAATATAGACTATCGCAGTACCCAAAAAACACAGTTAATTAACCAAAAAATTAATATAAGGAATCCTAAATTAAACCATTTTCATTTATTTTATTTAAAACACGTTTGAGACCAAAACAAATAATATATAATTTTTACAATATTTTATACAAGACAGATAATAAACAAAGATAATAATAAATTTACAATGAAAAATAAAAATGGCCTGGTTAAATTAAATTACGTTTCGTTACAGACAAATGGAGAAAGAGGAGTTTTTGTTTGTCAGATGCATTAATCTTGGAATTTAAGAAATTAAATTCATAGTTTTTAGAAGGAATAGGAAGTATGCGGTTTGCCTACGATCAGCGATACTATTGAGATTAAATAATTTGCGGATAGGAGAGTAATCATGAGGAGGGCATGGAATTCTAATTCGATAAGAAGCTGAACGTAAGAATTTGCACTAGACTCTCTCGAGTGATTTACAATCAGTAGAGGTAGACCCAGATAAGTGATTTGTATTCAAAGATAGAACGAACTAATGAACAATAAATAAATACTTTAAAAATGCTAACAGTTTAAATTACAAAGAATATCTTAATACAAATCGAAGGACCTTGAATGCTTTACAAGTAATATGATTCATATGCATCATAGGACATAGAGATGAAGTAGAAAAAACCTAAGATCACGGATTCAGTTGTGTCACCCTTGATTTATATATAGATGATTTAATGGGGCAAAGAGAGTGTCAGACTTTGACATTTAGATAGGTATAGAACAAGTCCCAAATTCTCACCTCAATCGAACGATTGCTGGAGCAAGTATCCTGGGGGAACAAACGAGCATAAATATAGCTTCTTGCCGTCTGGAAATATCAATATTTTAGCGTAATGTAGCACAAAGAGAGTTCAATTTAAAAGAAGCAAAAACGGTATAATATTATATAATATATCCACGTGCACGAAATTCCTGCAAATTCTGTAATATTGTGTAACGTAATCGGACTTAGAAGCATATATATATTTTTTAATAGCAAGACGTTATATAACGAAAAAAGCTCCACAATCCATTAATGAATTCACACATCTACGTGCGAAATTGTCAGTCGGAAGATTTAAAAAAATTCTAATTCGAATTTAGTCGTTTAAAATTCGTACGACCTATAAGGTTCGATAGTTCAAGTTTAAGAAATAATCTTTATAAATTGGCGTAAGCCCATAAGTTCCGACCCGTTACCGGAAACATTGGTTTTTTTTTTTTGCTTTCGATAAAAACAGAACTGTAACGAAATTTCGTAATAAAACTATGTATATATATATATTAGCTTAAATTGCGCAATATTTAATAATATATTAACGCGCGGTGAAATGTCCAGAACGGAAAAGGTTATGTGTGGAATAACGTTTTTCGACGTTATATCCTGCGGACGTCTGATGTGGAAACACCTTAATCACCATAATTTGTTAATAAAGGACGGCTACGCAGTAAAAGAAGGATGTCGGGGGCAAAGGAAACGCGGGTCACCGAGGGATTTTCCGCCGGCGAATTGCGTCCCTGCTCCTCCTCTCGCCGGCGATGCGACGTCGGGTACATGCGATTTTCTTATACCTTCTATGATACTGCCGTGACCATTCATACCATATGTGCTAATTAAAACGTCCAAACCTCTAATTTCTCGTCAGTGCAGCGTTAGTGACATCGATTAGTATAATAATAGATGCACGTCGTAACGTTATGATAGTATACGATATTATATAGACTCCTATAAACTATCGTGTATATAAGTGATTTTCAGACAAGCGCAAGTAATGAAATTTAGAGCTGTGTGCCTGGTAACAAAAATATGACGTTTATTTGTTATAAAAACTATAGTCGGGCATTGGCTTCTTAGTGAACATTATTTATCACCTTAAATATTATTACTTATAGCTCTGTCGGGTTTTTTGAATATTAATTTATTTTTAATAAAATAGTTGCCTATTTTGCACTCAATTTCCATAATATCTGTTATGTATGGTAACCTGTAGTATGTATAACGCAGTGAAACCGCAAAAAAAAAACGTCAAATCAAGACGGTTCACTGATGCGTAATTACAAGCATTTTAACGGCTAGAACAGTAGGCCCGGAATGTTCAAAATGTAACTCGGTGTAGTTTTGTCACGATTTTCAGTGTAGTGTTACGTTATGGTGATATAGTTTGTTGTAAGAATTTGCATGATAAAATTATATAGTTAACAGAAGTTGTAACTATAGTGTATTACAATCAATCAAATGATAAGTTTTATAACGAATAGTCATATAACATTTAAAAGTTTAAGTTCAAAGTTCAAGGAATGAGTGTTATAAATACCAAGATCTTTGAACAATGAAACACGATTAGGATTAATATTTAATACCTACCATCTAAACTGTTATCATAAAGAATTTGAGAACGACGTCTGGATTGTCATTACGTGACATTTTTCGTAATTTAAATTAGATCCAATATATTAGGTCCAGGAATAAAATATATATATTCAACTCAGATTAAAGAGACTAATAGCCACCAGGAGTGGTTATATCCGAATACATATTTATGTCATCAGCAAAGAATAGAAGTTTAGTATTAGTAGTCCAGTTTTTTAATAGAATTGTCAATGAATACGAAAAGGAGAGGACTTAAATTACCACATCGAAAAACACCGGAAGGTACACCATTTAATATTGAGGTATTTAAGTTCACGAAAACAAAGACCATGATCGACGGTGTCGATAGCATTTTCAAAATCGGTGAAAATAACATCAACCAGACCACCTCGTTCAACGACTTCAGATATATATATATATAATATAAAAATGACACTACTATAGTGATAGTTGACTTACCCGATCTAAATACATGCTGTTCATTTATTATAATGCAATTTAAACTTGTCTTTTAGTATATGATAGATTCAAATATCTTTTCTAAGTTAGGAATGAACGAAATGAGTCTAAAGTTCTTGACTTGAAATGGGTCACCAAATTTAAACAGGTGTAATTTAAAACATTTTCCAAATACAAGGGAAAAGTTGTTCATCTATAGAACGTCTGACAAGTAAAAAAATGGGAAACGGCCAGATATGCTATCAGGTCCGCTAGAAAACGTAATTTTAGAAAAGTTGAGAGCAATAGAAACTCATTAGGAAAGAAAATTACGTTAGACAATAAACGAAATTATAATAGTCGTTATATTTGGACATCTTAATATATTTATGATTATATTTTCATATATTCCATATTTTATGATAACGCATATTATTCCCGTTTAAATGACATCCAAATGGTACAATAAAATACGCAGGCACTTTATAGCAGTAGTTGGTTATCTATTTTATTTTATATATTTGTGGACTCAATCGTTTATTAGTGTAGATACCGAGTGATAAATGTAATTGATAATACAGAATATGTTGTCGATTTCATTCATTGAAATGAATCCCGACAAAATGATGTCGAGAGAATATATGCACGCTCGTAAATGCATTTACATAATATTATGTTCGGCGCAAGATAGGATCACAGTCATCAAAGTAAAAAAGATAAAACACTACATTTCTGTCATTAAATGTGGACATTACATGGCTATTCACAGCGTGTCTGTCTATTATTTGGATACAACACGATTCAGTACGGTATTTTTTTTTTTGTACACACGCAACCGTTTATGATTTAAGGATACGTTTTTGTACGTTTTTTACCCGAGATTTTCGCGCAGAGTTGCCATATTTTCAGTGGGTACTTTACGAAAATGTTCGCGAGTGGTCTAATGTCAATGCAGTGTACGATAGCATAGGCAATTTGACCGGACTCCTTTACCGTGAAAAAATGTCGGAAAATAAATTTGAAGATCGTCAAAATTACGTGACGTGTGTGGGCCCTTCTCGCACAGAATAATTTATATGCACATAAATAATTCAATATTATTATTACTACGTAATGGCGTTTAATGAATATTACCTGCAAGTAGTGTCAAACACAGAACGCAACACCACCTTATCAACGATGAATACATTGTCTATACGTTCCACTCCTTCTCCGTCCCTGCAACAAACGGGAAACAAATGAACTAACTTTGCACTGAAATTTTAGTAGGTATAATTATATGGTGTACACGTATATATATATATATATATATATTATATCCCGTCGTTTATTCGATGCCTTCCTATAGTTAGTTTATCTTAATTGCACACGAACATTCGCATACGCCAGTTGATGACGTTTCGGTACAAAACATTTGGTGTATGTGGGTGTCTGTGGAGGAATATATATGGTCGTGTATTTAGTATGTAAGATTTTGGTGGCTAGACGCGCGCAACAATAGCGGTAAACGTACTATATTGAAAACCTGTACAAATAGCAAAAGAAAAATGTTTTAACCCGACAAACTGAAAATGAACAAAAATTTAAAAAATAAATCTGAAAAGGGAAATTTTTTATGCCATTTAAAAGCTTATACTAAAAAATTTATTTGGACATCGTGGTGTGATGCTTCGGGATAAGTACTATTATTTTATTTTAAATTCTAAGCAAAGCAAGGGATGTATCGGTTTCAGAATCAGCACTAAGAAATATTTATATATGGAGAGGGGGACCTACAAAAAACATCGACCGAAATGTATCTTTAAAATGTAAATAAGCAAAAAAAAAAAGTCATCGACTTTTTTCCAATTTTTTCGGCTCAACAATTTATGATTTATTAACTTTCTGTTTTTGCCGACTGGACTTAATTTTGCTGACTGCTTGATGAGATCCCCCCCCCTCCTAAATCTGGGGCTGATTGGTTTTAACACGATGAGTATAGTTTTTTTTATGTTCGTGTACATCATTTTTCGGGTAAATGGGGTCGAGCTTTTGGAGTTTTGGAGGAGTAAACTATTTGTTGAAACAAATCGGTTCTATTTGATAGGTACTTTAGAGGGGGCATTTTTTTTTTTTAATTTTTGATAAATAACAAAATAATGAACAACATTTTATAGTCACCTATTTTTATTTGTTTTTAAATCATTATAATATTATACTAACTTTGGTCGAATCGTCTTTCGAATGAAATTAATTTATTTTTGCTTTCAAATACAAAATAACAATAATACACTATATTCTGGTTTGAGAACCAATGGTCTAATTTTAATCATCTGTATCTGTATAACTCTTTATTATTATTTTTATTTATTTTATTGTTAATACCGTTTTGTTTGAACTTTCATAATTGTACAGTGTATATATTCTAAATATTTCTTAATATAATATATTAAGGAATTAAAGAATTAATATATACTACTATATATAAAGTTATATACTTTACTTATACTTAATAGACATACATTTGTACATTATAATCGTCAACTTTCTATACATATTGTAAAGTTCGATTGCGATTTTATATTACAGTATATAATACAATTTCGGTCATTTTTTTACTTGATTCGTTTCGCTTGTTTGGCTACCTTTTCGTAAACTTTTATTATTCATGTAGGACAATATTACGTCAGTTCTAATTGAACTATTGCTTTAATTGTTCGTTTATCTTCCAAATTCTGACTATTAATATTAGAACACCTACTCGAACAATTTGTATTTAGGTATCTATATAGGTGGTAGTAGTACAGACGTATAATGTTTAAAAATTGTATAAAATATATACTCGTAAAATGTTGAAAATTTCATGAAATATAAATGAGTAGTAAACTATTTCACGATGATTTATACATGTTTTCTTGACGTTATACAGTCGAAAACTCTTATTATTAATATTATCAACTATATTTTATTTATTTTTTGTTATATTATATTAGCAAAGAAATATATATATATTATTATATACAAAATATAATAACTCGATTAATTTGCAATATATATATATTTCAGGGTTTAGAACTTTATGGTTAGTTTTACTCGAGTATTTTAAAATAATATTTTAATCTTTCAAATCCGGTTTTAATTTTATATCAAAAAATAAAAAAAGAATAATATAATAAAGGTTATAATTCGGATTATGGTTAGTCAATTTATCGTTTCTGTAAAAGTTCTTCAAATCGTTAAAAATATGGGTTCCGATATTTCAATGACCACCGTTGTGCATATACTCGTATATATATATATTTGTTTTTAATACAAGTATAGGTATTTATCAATCAACTATAATACGTTTAAGTTCAATTGCACAACTACAATTAATAGGTAATTTAAAATATTAACAAGCTATTTTGCTGTGTAAAAGTGCAACTATAGAAAATTAAAATCAATATTATACCATTTATATATAGCTTAAAATGTTTCAGACTTAGATATTATTTTTATAAGTACCTATAAGATGTCGTTGAACGACAAACTTCTTGGGAGGATCGTATTAACACAATTCATAAGGGAGAAACGGTTGTATCATTTCTGTTTATCGTGTTAAAATATTAATAAGATAAATCTTATCACTGCAAAAACAATGTCACCATAATAAATACTGAATGAGACATCGCCTGCACCAACGTTTAAAATACAATAAATTATAAACCAATTTATAGTGGGTTCATAATTCAAAGTATGGCACAAAAAAAAAAAAACGACAAAATGATACACATAATAATTGAATTTTTTTAATACATAATATGGTTCATGTATTATATGTTTTTTTTTTTTAATTTTATTATGTTAAAGTAAAAAATGAATAGCAAAGAAAAAATAACGCAAAGGTAAAAACATATTTTTAAAAAAATGCGTTGATTTTTGTTCCATTCAATTTTTTTACATAATCATTTACTATACATAACAATATATACTATGAATAAATAATATAATATATAAATATTATATAAATAAACAATTATTTATATGCGAAAATTTAAATTTCTGGAAAGGGCCGAGTTCTCTGACATTGTTTTATACATGAAAAAATATTTTGTTTTCATTATTATTCTATACAAGTTTGTATTGGTTTTTTTTATTTAATTTCGATATAATAATTACAAATATATTTATCAATTACGCATAATATACACGTACCTACTGTGATTTTTTTACTTTGTGTTACATTAAAAAAAATCATATTGTTTACACGAGCTGCTGACTTTTTAACTAGTTTTTCGATTGACCAAATTATTTCATTTCACTAACTTATTAACATAAAGTTAAACGTATGTATAATATTGGAACAAATTTATTTTTATTTAATAAAAAAAAGTTTATTAAACATATTATAATAAATATTAGCTTAATTTTTATTTTATAAGATTACAAATAGGTTCAGAAAAAAATGTTTACCTTGGCTATTTTGGTCAATAATAGTTTGAAATTGTATTAAAACTCTAAATATTATTGTTATGTTATATATTTAATATATATTATATTATAGGTTTGTAAATTTAAGTATAAGAATATTATACCAACAAATTTGAAATTCATGAAATTTATACCCAAGTGGTTCTGAACAGAAGTAAGCAGTAATTTTTTTTCAAAATATTCATAATTTATCATCGTTTCTTGAAATTAATTTTTGAGTTAAAGAACTAAAATTCGTACACAACATTAGGTACTACTCACATAAAATATTATACTATATTTGTATACAAGTATGATTAATATGAGTTATGACATACAGTAAGTACATACACAGTTTTGACAAAGCCTAGATAAATATTCCTTCCAACACCATTTTTATCTAAAAAAAAATATAAAAATCAATAAAAAAAAATACGTACAAACGTTATACCAATAATTATTTACACAAAATTTTTGTTTCAACTTTTTAATATGAAAGGATCAGTAATAATAATTAGCAATCCGTTGATTGCTCAAAAATCAAAATAACTGTGATTAGGGAACGGATACACGTGCACAAAAAAAACCTCAAAATATGCATTTTAAAATACTATACTATATTATGCTGCAAAATATACATTTTAAATGTACTAATATGCATATAATATGCACAAAATGTTTTTAAAAAGTTAAAAATATGCGAAGTGTACAAAATAAAATTGGCGTTATTTTAATAAGAACGATATAAATCGCGCACACATTTCTTTTCAGATTTCAATCAGCTTATTATTCTAATAAATCTATGCATTTACATAT
Organism: Pemphigus obesinymphae; assembly: GCA_025469235.1. Lineage (NCBI taxonomy): Eukaryota > Metazoa > Arthropoda > Insecta > Hemiptera > Aphididae > Pemphigus > Pemphigus obesinymphae. The sequence goes on along the minus strand of JAIPRL010000968.1, from coordinate 78,505 downwards.
AAATCCGCATATTAATATTTATAGTTTTAGAGTAATTACCCTATTACAGATATTATATGTATAGAGTGGCCTGCAAGAGAGATGCAACTGAATTAAAATGAAAATACCGAGACCGGAACGCAAAAAAATTACGATTACCTACGTTGAATGCCTTTTAATAATTTCCGATTATTCTTATTGATTTGTTTATATTACAAAATTTAACGGTCGGATAACATTTCGTGGAAGTTTTGATATTTTATTTACAAACGTGTTTTAACCAGAACCCGAACCGGAACAGTATAGTATTGTATTTTTCGGGAGAACCGGCACAAGATCGTAAAATATTTTTTATTTTTTATTTTTTTTTCATATAAAACCAGAGCTAAAACCGTCGAGGTTCCATTCCGGAGTACAGCTGTTACACGAACGTGTTCGTTTACATTATACTACTATCGTGTAGTTTATTTCTTATATGACAGTATGTGCTCGAGAAAAACTTGAACTTGACACCTTCAAGCCTTCGGTTCGAACATTGTATTTGAACTAGTACACGGAAACATCATTAAGGTATTCATCAATAATACCGAATCGCTTGGGATTCAAAGTGTAGGCGTATTACGGGAAAAGTTCAAAGTTCTATATATATATATATATATCGTACACAATTCGTGGATCTAATAAAAAATAAATAAAAAAAAAAAAAACAACAGTGTCAATCTCAGTGTAAAAAAAAAAAATAAAATAAATATGAATAAAATAAATAAAAAACGCATTCGGCTCTACATTATACATGTCTATGTTCGAGATTATATATATATATTACATATATATATATATATATTACATTAATATTTCACGATCTGTGTTAGAAACTTATTTGAATTTTTCACTACAAAATGTTAATTCGTCGGGCCGTACTTTTTCTTTTTCTTTTCAAAAATATCATCATCGAATTTGGTATTGCTATACACCGCAGTACATTTACTATAACGTCTTATAATATATATATATATATATATATATATATATACATGAAGCTCACCTGACCTGACCTTTTATAAATGTTCAAAAAACGAAAAAAAAAACATATATATATATATATATATATATTTATAGGTATAGTTAAATTCCTCATTTTATACAGAGTACATTGTCGTGTATACTTAAATGGTAAATTCGTAGTTATTATTAAGAAAAATATATTGTACGTGATTTATTTTTTAGGGTATACAAACAAAACACTGAAGAAAATACGTAAAATACTGACATTTCGGAAACATCGAATACACGGAGTTGACTCACTCGCATATCATCAAAAAACGTACGTATCTTTACTAAATATCAATCGTAAATACAGACTGCAGAATGATTATTATTTCCACACAAAACCATTATACGAGTATCGTATTTTTTCCAATCTGGCTAATTTTCACTGATCGCAAATTTCTAAAACTTTTCAAATTCTTTACAACTATTTGTAAATAAATATTAATATTGAAATTTTCGAAATAAATTTAGTTAATATATCTATGAAATTTTATATTTGAAACATAATGTTAATATCCGCACACACATAGTAGTTAGATAGTTTTAATTTGATTACATAACGAATATCGTTCGTACTCGTACATATAGCTGGTACATTGAAATAATAAACTGTAAATTTACATCAAGGAAAAATTAAAGCTATATAATTTCTCAGAAAATGTTTAAATAATGATAAAAAAAAAAATTTATTTCCACTTTTTTAAACAGTTTATTGGAACATTTTACTTTATAAGGATATTTTTAATTTAGGCAATTAAAGTCAATGATATTTTAGTACCTATAGGTTAGGTATATTGGTATATATACCATATAATATTTGTTAACATTTCCAATGAACCTACTCTTTAATTTTTACTTTTGATTTCATGAACGTATTATATGAATTTTTTTAAATTAATATTATAGTATTTATAATTTATACGTAGGTACCTACATAATATATGCATAATTTCTCCACACGGACTCAACGACTTTGTTCAAAAACATGCTAAATATGATAGATAAATCACAGTCGGTACAATCGTTTTATGAGTTTATAACCATACGATAAATTAATTTACTAAGATTATGTATTAAGGCTTACCTACCGTAAGCTTACTGAGATAATAAACTGGTATATGGACTGGAAAAGATAGTTTCTTATCAGTGGTACGGATATTGCTTGAAAATTATTATAGAGTCTTAACGGATTAACTGTAAGTATTATTTATGTAATCAAATGAATTAAGTATATAATTTTATATTTTGTAAAGGCTAAATATAATTATTTAAAAATAAAAGGATGTTACCGTTTAAAAAACCCAAAAGTCGATCCTTAACAATTAGAGAACATACGTATGAAAACTATTACAATATGTGGACAATAATAATAGATAATACGTACACCTATACTTACTGCCGTATTAATGAATATACCGAAAATCGAAAGCCAAAAAATGTCAAAACATTACTAGTTTTAATTTTTCCAACGGAAAATTTTAATATTTCATTGTTATGCTTGATGGTAAAATAATTATATGCATATATATTTTTTCCTCCGTTAATATTAGGTTAAGAGCAGAATATTCTTAAAACATATACAAAAAATTGAAAACCGTACCTCTTCTAATAATATTTTAAAAATATTTTTTATCCGGAAAATTAACGTTCAAAAAACGCTATATACTTAATATATATTTTAGTTTATAGTGTATGAAGTATCCATAAAATAGTAATTTTATAGAAGATAATATAAAAAGATTCATTTTTTTTTTAATAATTTTATAATTTATAGAAGTGAATATTGTTTTTTTATATATATATGTATATATTGAAACTCTCGGTTCAATGTGAATGTATTATTTATTAATGAACATGCAAATAGTTCTTCTAAAATCTCTGTATTAATGGAAATACATTTTTTTTTCTATATATAAAATGAATTGGGTCCATAGTGAATAAGGTACATATGATAACAAGAAGATAGATAGATAGATAATATACACTTAAACTATATATTAAGGAAATAGCTGGAGTCCTCATTAGCTAATTTCATAATTTATTGTATTAATAGGTTCGTTGGACATATAATTAGTTAAACAGAAAGAAACGTGTAGTGTAGCTTATATTTTATAACATTAAAAATAACCTCGCGATTGAAGACTATAGAAAACCATTATGACAATCTCGCAAAAGAAAAATATATTAAATTGTTATTAATGTTCTCAAAACAATAAACCATGAGTTTTTTCTATTATGCAAATGTTGTAAAAAATGTCTTGAAAATATTTCATTGAAAATGTTTTTAAGGTTAATATTTTCTAGAATAAAAATTTCCTAAAAAAAAAAAACACGATTTTACGACCTGGAAGTATTTTAAGGACGTTTCATTTTTATTTTTCGTTTTAAATAAATTGACAATATACGTTAATACCTGTTAAATTTAAATTAAAATATAAATTACGATTTTGTAAAATTAAACTCCACGATATGTATTATATGCATACAAAATTATATATATATATATATATATATATTATCCCTCTTATTATTTAATTTCAAGGGATGGGCACTGCAGTGCGTATACTATTATAGTCATGATTCCTTCCGTGGTATCGTACTATAAAAAAAAAAAAAAAAAAAACAAACAATTCGAACATTTGTTATCCTCACCTGTAGCCTCCGTGTATTGATTTTAGTTTACATATAATATATATGTGTATAAAAGCTGTTGAATACTTGCGGTACATGGAACGCGTGAAGAGGGACGACACGATATATCCACGCGTGTGACGCTCGTTGTAATTTTAAATAGGAATCCCTGACGTTATTGTGACAACAAGGAATTAAGGATAATATTCGGGTGTATATTATCCTGCGAAGGATTTAATATGTCACGTAGGTCCCTACAGGGATGGAAACCGAAATGTAATAAATACCGGTACAATTGGAACCGGAACATTTTTAAGGGCCTAAATCCGTAAACAGTGCCGATATTTAATCGTAAAGAATTTTTTGATTTCCAAACTTTCTATTTAAAAACAAAAATGTAGAATGTAATGCGTTTACATGGTTTGATAGTATAAAAACCCAATCAATGATCCCACGCATGTTGTGATTTCACGGTATTTAACTTTCCATTACACTATGTGAAAACTCATAATAATAAAATACTATTATCACATAACATATCAAGAAATCACGATCTAGGAAATTTATACAAATACATATATATATATAAGTATACAGTGACTATATTATTTGTAATTGTTATCACATATATTTTCAACGTATGGAAAATCATTTTTACTATGTAGATACTTCAAAATATCAGTATTCACCGAAACCTCTACCGAAACCGGCTAATCGAAATTAAAACCTAAACATTTAACCATAGCTTAAAACTGGTAGCCGGTTTTTCCTGAAAACCGGTTAAAAGCCCATTGTTTTGAGAACCGAAAACTATTTCCCGGTTTTTATTTTAAAATATAAGAAGCGGTAATCGGTAACCGATAACCGAAAATGATATTCTTTTGTGTCATTACCAGTAATTGTAATAGAACCGACAATGTAACAAAAATAACTCTTTTCTAAGGTGCAAAAGTATATTCATTATTTATATATTATTGATATTATTTGTTTTGTTTATCATGCCTTCATAATTTTAATTAGTATTTTTATTTATAACAATTTAATCTTTATTTTATAATACTTATTATTGTATTATAATATGACATTTAATTATATGGGTATATTTCAATAGTAGGTACATAGTTATATATATATATACATATATATATATATATATATATTATATACATATAATGCCTATAGGCTATAATAATATAATATATTATTATATGCTCTTGGGTCGTCAGTCGTCACTAATGATACTGATTATAGCTGGTGTGATAAAATTAAAGATAACGAAAATTTAAAAATAGTCGTCAATGTTGTTTATTGTTATTGTTTTCTATATCCCGTAAATTATCATATTATGGATTTCTGTATACTAAACGTGATGTGTATAAATTAATCGGCTAATTGATTTTTTTTTTTCAAAGCATGGAAATATTATATTATGCAGGTTAAGTAAGCACAAACTATATATAGATTGTACGAGGTGTATATACGTTAGTCCGTAGTTAAAATAAATATTGAAGTGGTGGCAGGCACGATTGTGAAAACACTGTTGTTTACGACCATTATTTTATAACTATTATAAATTATTTATAACTATGTTAATTGCGATTGCGACGAAGCTTATTTTATCATGGGATTTTTTTTTTGTAAATAATTGTAATAATCTAACTGATATTGGAAAGTATAGAATATATAGTATATGGAAAGTAGAGACCAAAAAATTGGACGATGAATAGTCATAAATATTATAAATGTTTGTCAAAAGCCTATTTACATTGTAATTATAATTGTTTTACAAATTTAGAAGAACTTAAAACCGGTAACTGGTTATGAGAAGTAGGAAGCGGTTTTAAACCGAGAAGCGGTTAGGTGAGATTAGGTAATACCACCTATTTTTTAAATATTTAAAGAACCGTTTATCGATATCTATATATTCAAAAAAAAAAAAACCGCTTAATACCGGTTACCGGTTTTCAAAAGTTGTCCGGTTACCGCTATTTTCGGAAGCGGTTTAAAATCCTTATTTTAAGTATTATAAATGCAATTTACGAAATATGTAAAACAAAATATGTCTTATATTATTGAAAATCATGTGAAACGAATTTATCATTTGCCTCAATTTATCATGTTTTGGTAAAAATATGTATTTACATATAAGTCCCAGCCCATTATATTAATATATTATATTATATTATATTATAATATATATTATTATATATTATATAAATTATATTAACGGGTTTCTTATATAACGTGATCGAATCGGTTTTCATTGTATATTTTGCAATAAAATCTAAATACTACCCCATTGTAATTTAATTTACTAAACAGAATTAAATTTTAACGAAAACAATTCTAAAACTTGTTATTTTTATTTATTATAGTCTATTAAAGTATATTTTATATATAGTCTTTGGAAAATTATGTCATTGATTTGGAATAATAATACAAGAATAAATATTTAAAAATATGATTTATATACATAACACTGATTATAGTCTACAAAAACAAATTTGTAAATATTAATTTGAGACAGACATATATACATGTATACTTTTTTTACATATATGTGATTCCCTTCATTTAATTATTTAAAACCGTGACGGTTAAGAACATAACGATTCTTGTAAATCCTGATTTTTGAAGCACACTCAATTAGGTATGTTGTCTGCTTTTGGTTTATTCATATTCCACAGACATATAAACTACCAGAAACAAGTCCAGAGTATACAGAATATTGTGCGGAATAGATTATGAAGAAACGAATTAGGAAAACCAAGAAATAAATTTTATTTTAATTTGTTCTTCCTATTGTAATTTAAACAAAAACCAGTAGGTACGCATTTTTATATTTGAATAACTTTTATTAAAACATGTTACATATTAGTTATAACACTTAGAACGTAATGACAAAAAACCATATTATTTAGTAGTAGAAAATAACCATAACATAATCTCATATTATTACATAATATATTTAAGTGAATTGTACCTAACTTCATCACTTCCAATCTTATTATGGTTTTGATTTTCCATACTCGTATTTTTCTCATTCGGTCTACAATATAATATGTATAATCAAGAATGGTGATTTTATCATGGACCATGTTCTTCATAAATACCACAGAATATTTAGAACTTTACCGTTGTAAGAACAAATTAAAATAATATCATTTCATTTCATAATCTATCCAATACACGTATGTCTATCTCGTTTGTTCAATATTCTTTGCGAACTATTATCTTAGTCTACGCAAAGTTCACATAGTTAGAATGTCTATGGATTATCTATAAAACTTGGAATAACAAAAGCTAACTTATTTAAAAGTTTCAGTGTCGCTACTCACCAACCTAACAGAATAACGTGCAATGCGTGTACTCTATATTTCTTACGTATGACAAAAAGAAATGAAAATAAACAAGTACAATATTTACGAATAATATTCTATTTTTTTTTTCAACCCATAGGTCGGTATAATAACTTCAATTCTCCATTCTGACGGATTGCTTGCCTTTTTTTTGAAATTCATTGAAGGTTTTATATTCTATATGCCTTTAAATATTCAAATATCAAATAAGTGAAAAAATTCAAGTTCAAAACACGATTTAAAATTCTTACGTGAAAGTGCTGTAAAAATATCTGGGTATACCTACTCCAAAATTGCGTTTTTTATGAGGTTGTTTGAGTAAGGTTCTATTTTAACATACGAATGTTTAATGTTTATACATAATTCAAGTGTACTCGTATATTTCAATTTTATAATAATTAATGTTGAGTTTGTGCATTTCTATTCATATTCATAAATTATGATGCAGTAAGTAGATGATAATTTGTTTCGGGAAACAAACACTAATTAATAAATTATGCGACTTTCTTTTTGCCATTTTTATACAATATTATATAAGTTGTTTAACTTGATCAAAAATACTGAGCACTTTTTCAGAAAAATAAACAATTATATATTAGAAGGAATATGTCAATCAAAAATGATTATTATATTGTATGGTACATCTATAGCCGCTAAAATGTAATATGTCATGATCAACCAACTATGAATAATTCATGTTATATGACAAAAGAAGACATATATTATATTTATATATATTTTGTCACTATTCTATAAAAATATTATTTTCAACAATTGTTTTGCAAAACGAATTTTTAACAATATTTTATAGACATATATATTTTCTTAGGTGATTTTTTATAAAATAAATTGTCTTTCAAAATTCATAAATATTCCTTAAAATGTACTTAGAATAAATTTGGTTGAAAATTGTAATCCGTTCCTAGAATTTTCTGTGAATAGTTGCGGTATAAATATATTTTTTTACCTATTTGTTGAAATTATTTAAGATGAAAGTAATTTGTAACTTGGAAAATTCTTATTTAAATTTATGAAATTATTACTATGTAATTATTAATTTACGAACCTCTAAAGGAACCCACAATCTCATTGATCATATTTAATACCAAAATCTAACACTTGGTTAAAATTTAGTGAAAATGCAGAACATAACTTCAATCAAAACCCAGCTTTTGGTATTTTTATTAATGAACAGAACTCGAACGAAAATTTCTAACCTTAATCGTCCGGATGACAAACATTTCATAAACTATTATTCGCTATTATTTTCTCTTTGAACGTATGTATTTTCTCATACGTTATCGACAAATGAGAAAATAAAATTAATTTTACAATTGTTGTTGTTTTCTATTGCACCAATTTCCATAATTTAAATTATAACTATATTGATTGTTATTATTATTACTTTTGTTCTTCGTGGCATTGAAAATATAGTGTATGGTAGATTTATTAGAATTTAAATCCACAAAAAGTTACTTATGTTTGTATTCGAATATTTTTAAGGTATTTACAAAACACCTAAGTACTTATTTTTATTAGTATTTTGAATACGTTATTGGTTTTTTTTTTTTTTTTTTTTTTTTTTTACAAGACCGAGATTATAGTAAAATAATATGAATGATATTTACCAAATATCCAGAAATTTCTAAATCAAGCTAAATGCATCACACAAGTAGGTATATAATATATATTATCTGGACGCTGCTGACTTATGTCTGGCTAATAAGATTTAAGAACGAAAAGGTAATAATAAACTTTTCGGTGGTCTATATATACTGAAGTAGTCAAACTTTACCGAAGTTAACAACTGTGTATAACAAATTATCCAATAAAACATTCACTCGAGATGTCTAAGCACGTTAATTTCTTTTGCGGTATTCTGGACCAGACGTATACTGTTTGTGCACTTCTCTCGTTCACAGTCTGACGATTCGTATAAAAACAAAATCGTGTTATCTGATAAAATAGAAAATTACACACTTCTCTATTTATATATAAACAAAAAATAAAAACGCTTATTTATATGTATTGTATTCGATTCTGTGTTCGAAAATGTGTATTAATTATAGTTATACAATAACAATTAATGAACAAACCAGAACAGATTAATAATAATATTGTAGTACAGAATAAATTATATTTCAAAAGTATAGTCGAGTGTTTCGGTTAACAAGACAACAATTATTTTCATATTTATAATAGTAGGTAAGTATAATATTATAATAGTGTCCGGTGACCATGGTTGTGCGTACACCTATGCCGAGCAACAGCGAATAATGTCTATCTAAAGTTCTCATCAAATTGGACGAAAACCTGTGTACTCACATACAACGCTCTTTCCTTTAGTACCTATTAAAATAATATTGTCGCAGAATTCATAGATCTAAATATACCATGGCTTCCATTATTTAATCAATCGGATAAGCTCAACATCCCTTGTATTATGGAAGAAAAACTACTGTATTGCAGTGCACTCTGATAAATACCTATTATACAACTTTAAACAAAAATATGAAAAAGAAAAAGAAATTTACACAATAGGCACGTGCCACTTACTAATAGCTCATGCGATAACAGGCATACTTATCATATTCGATAGAACAAATAGGTAAGAAATTCATTTTTTCTTCCATACAATCCTTTTAAGCTTATCATATGTTGTCTGAGAGATTTTGAGAAGAAGTACAGTCTATTTAGGTAATAATATGTATAATGTATATGATGAAACATTGCCAGTCTAGGTAATAATTCTACGAGGTAATAATTCTATACGCACGCAGAAATCGGTGTAAAATTCATGAACACTTTCAACGCCGCGCGTACAATTATAATATCTATAGCCGTGGCAGTGACAATAAGCTGTTCAGAATTTCTGCATCAGAAATCGTGTAATTTTATTGGTTACGACAAAAAAAAATAAAATAAACTAAATAACATTTTCGTTTTATTTTTAATTCTGATAAATAGTATTGCAAAATTTTTGCAAGACTATAATAATATACACTGAAGCACTGAGCAAAATATATAACATATAGGATCCACATTTTTGGAAAGCCAAAAGAACGTGTGTAGTAGTTTTTTTCTGGGTCCATTCTGATTTAACTTATTTTTTAAATATAGTACTCAAGTTAAAAATTAAAAATAATAATATTTTTATAATATTCGACAAAGCTCGCTAAAAAAAAAACCTTGTGAGTCAGTACATACTACATAGGTATTCGTGGTTAATTATTCAATAGTTAATTAATATGTGTAAACATATAATCGATTTTTGGATGAATCAGAATTTTACGTTATATGAAAAACTCGAGTGACGTATTTTTTTTTTTTATAATAGTAATTATAACTAGGTAAGTAAGTATGAGGTTCTTTTTATATCAAATTTTTGAGTTTTATCATCCAGGATTTAGTTTTAAAATTGCATATTAGTATTTTAACAAGGGTTTAAAACCGGTAACCGGTTTCTCCCGGAAACCTATTAGAAACACTTTTTTTAAGAACCGAAAACCACTTTCCAGTTTTATTTTAAAATCTAAAAAGCGGTCATGGATAAGCGGTAACCTAAAATTATATTCGGGAGTTTGAAATTTACCGGTAATCATTTTATGTCATTACCGGTAATTGTAATAAAACCGACAATGTAACAAAAAAAACTCTTCTAAGTTGCAAACAAATATTCATTATTTATATATTATTATTATATTATTAATATTATTTATTTTGTTTTTCATGCCATCGTCATTTTTGCTTAGTATTTTTATATTATAACGATTTAATTCTCTAAAACTTTGTAGTTAAATATTACACAAATTTACAGTAATATTAATTATTAATAAAATGTAGTAATAATACGGTACGTAGATTTTTCACATTTGCAACAAACGTGCGGACAAAATGGTGGTGGGGGGGGGGAGTTGGCCTCATTTACTAAAACTTCAATAGGGGCTAAAATAATCGTTGAAAATTATAAAAACTAAGTTTCAAAAAGTTGCAAATACCAATTTGGAGTCAAAGAGATACGCACGTGTCAATTATCATATTATGCTATTCTGTATACTAAACGTGAAGTATATAGATTAATCAGCTGATCGACTTTTTGGCGATTGTTAAAATCATGGACATTATTGATATAATTATATCAGATTTACATGCAAACACGATTATGAAAAATTCATTGTTTACGACCATCATTTGATAATTATTATGAATTCTTTATAACTGTGTAATTTTCGATCGCAACGAAGTTTATTTTATAGTATGATTTATTTTCTAAACGAATAATAATAAATATTTATTGAGATTTCGGCCACTATGTGATAAAATGTATAATAAGAAAACAATGTATGGGTATTTAATAGAAAACATTTTGTTTAATTAATAATAAAATAGTAAAATATTGTGATAACATAGGTACGTAAATAATTTTTGCTGAAAATCCATCTAGGGTTGATTGAATTTTCTCCGTATTCACATTTTTCTTTCCTTTCTTTTCATTCTTAATTCTCTTTTTGACGGATTTTTCAGCCGTTTTGAATCCAATAGTCGAATGTGTCAATTACCCGCGAGTCCAAAATCCAGCGATCACTGTATAATAGGCACCTATGTATTTAAATAAACCGCTTAATACCGGTTACCGGTTCTTGAAATTTTCGGAAGTGGTTTTAAGTTTTGGACTTTTTTTTCCCCCGAGTTAGGTATATATTATTACATTTTTTTTTTTAATGATTATAATAATATAATAATATTATATATGTCGAAAGTATCTCACGCCTTAAACGCGTGATATTTTTTTGTATGATTTTTCAGTCTGATTGTGTCGTGCGTCTTTTCATGTTTCTATATAGATTTATTTTAACCTCGTGTTAATTATTTTGGTAGGTACCGTTTTACGCTACATATCATACTATAGGTATTTCTTAATATATATAGTTTGCAAAATGTTAAATTAAATGAGTATTATTGTTATCTCCAAACAAGGAAATTATACATATTAAACATAAAACGTTCCTTCAAAGTATAAACTATTATAATGTACGTATACTTATAAAATATATATGTGTATACAAATTATAAGTAGTATTCGCCAATTCCTAAATTTACCAAACGTTATTTGATATTGTGTGATTATAATTTTAATTGTATTTAACTGTATGTAATCTAATTATTGTTTAATCATTTTACTATTGTATGGATGATTTTAATATATAAAATAATTAACTCAGAGTCACAGTTCTCGCAATATTTTGTTGGTTTTCATTAACCAAATTATTAACTGAACTCTAAATAAAATATACTGAATACATAATATTTGACAGGTATACATACCTACTACAGTTTCCCTTTTTGTTACCAAAACCTTTTTTTAGTTACCTATAGTAAGTGTTTCATTTTTTCGTTGTGATTTATTTAAATCCAACTTGTTATTGTCCGTCCGATACCACCTGATCGACGGTCCCTCGTGAGTTTTTGTTTTTGTTTTCTGTAGAATCGATGACGATTGAATGTGTGCATCAGTCATTTTTTGTGTATAATATCTCTACCTCATAAACGCATATTATATATTTTGTATAAATAATATTATAATCAAAATTTAAAAATTCGAAGTGATAGGACTTCGCTCGTCGGGTAGCATACTTGATAGTGGATATATATTGGACATTAATTAATGCAATGATAAAATTATTCTATGCAAAATACGATGTACTATTAAACATTAAAAAAAAAAAAAAAACCTACGAATGTATAATACAATAATATTCATAAGTACTCTGTGTAAATGTCAAGTTTTTAAATCCATTTTTTTTTTTTTTTTTTTTGCAGATTTACGAGGACCATAATTTATATCGAAATAATAAATGCAATATATGTTTTCGAAAATTTTTAAAACGGTTAAAAAAAAATCGCCACTAACGATTTTTAAGATTTTTTTCAATAAATAGTTAGAGTAATATACGTTTATCTTTGTATTACATTTCATGCTTTATGCCTTTATCACACAAAATTACACCATTTAGAATATTTAAGAACACCGAAATATATAATACGGTTATAAATTGTCCAAAATCGCAAAAATAATAACTGTAAAATCTTATAACCATCGTATGTGGACATAATGAACGTCCTAAATGTACTGAATTATATATTCGGTCTAAATTAAAAATGTTAAGAATTATTATTTTTTGGAATTACGAAGAAATGTTAAAAATCGATTTGGACGTAGTAGTTTATATAAGTGGTAAGTAGGTAGGTACCTAAAATATTTCACCGTTCTTATGTAATTTTCCTTTACGCGTTTGTCGAAAATATCAAAAAAAAAAAAAATAATAATAATAATAATAAAATAAAGTATTTAAAATATATTAAAGTGTACCTATATAATACTTTACAAAAAATTTGCTACCGAAAAATGTGGTCATATTCCGTTTGGATCAAGTGTTCCGGTCGAAAAATTGTCCATAGGAAAATAAAAATAATTTATACATCATTGTATAATATTTATTATATCAGCCGGCATATAATATAATATTATACCGACTGTCACTATAATACGTATACCGCGCGGTATCGTAGCAAATAAATATTTATAAACGGTCGATGGCAACGAAATGTCCGGTGTACTATTTACTATATTTAGTTGCCATAAAACGGCGTTGTTTTATGTTCAATCGGTTCAATCATTTCATAATCATATAGTTCGTTTATAAAAATGCGTTTTCTATAAATTAACCGAACACAATTAATATAGTATAATATTATTACATAACATTCACAATCAATCGATTTCAGATATTTAGCGTATTGCGGTTGTGCGGGCGAATAAAATGGCAGATTCCATAGTAAGTATATATTACTCTCTATGAATACTAATTTTCGTTGAGATTTCAATAATTCTTATATATACGCAATATACCGATCAAAAAATTAATTATGCCTACACATACAGGGTCGGACTGGGCCCTCGGCTAATTTTGGGCCCCTGAGCCCCCCTTGCTCATATTTGAATAATAATATTTATTAACTAAATAGATGATGAGTATTATTTCTTATTTTGCAATCATATTAAAAATTCTATACGATTGATCTGTTTTTGAAATCTGTTGTTGGGCGTACCTATTTACATATTTTATTTAAAATGTACGTAAGTATATATATATATATCACTAATCTTCCGCTATAATACTGGGATTAAGTTGTGATTTTTAGTTTTATTGTTACATTGTATACCTACTACTGACGAAATTAGCAACTTTGCTTTACAATCATATTATAGTCAAAATGTCTGAATAATTGATCTATTTTTGTAAAAGCCTGTAAAATAGTATTTTAATTTTTCTGCAAAGTATGTATTAAGTTTTTGAATAAATTATTAATCAGAATTTCTTTTATAATACTCATATAAATTGAGTATTTATTTTAAAATGACCAGGCTCAATACGCATGTAGGATGTATAGGTATCTGTTAGGTTATATGTTCCTTTATCACCAACATTTATATAATATTTCAAATCTTACCATTTTTTCATCTTTTCACAAGGCATAGATTAATTTATTATACTATACATATTAGGTATATACAATTTTGCCTCTTTTTATGGTTATAGCATTTTTTTTCAAATACTATAGATTAAAAATTTTCTTAAGTATTAAAAATTGATTTTTCATTATTTTTAATATATCTACGTTCTATATACATTTCAGATCAAGTTCAAAAATTAAACGATGTTGTTTTATTAAAAAAATTCACAATAATATCTATAACGATTAATTTTTCCCCCATGACCTTCCAACTAACTGAATCCATTTTAAAATTTTTATAAACTTTTGAGCTCAAATTTCGAGTTTAAGATCTAAAATTTTTACAAAACATTAAACACATATTATAATTATAAACAATCTAATTTTTTTGGATTATTTAAATTTCATATTACCTTTTTCAAAATATTATGTATTAGAATTGGAGGATGCTACACATGTGTTATTTTACCGAAAATAAATGTTTTCTCAATCTGTAGTCGTAATTAAGAAAGCAAATTTGTATTATTATTATATAATATTTACAAATTCTATCGTCATCTTTATTTTAAAGACAAAATCATAAAAAAGTTATCAATTTTAAAAAAATCATTATTTTAGGGTTATTTTTGCAGATGATAAACATCAGTTCTTATTAATTATGTTATCGAAAGAAGGACGACGGTAAAACACAGATTATATTGTGTCTACTACCTATAATGTGTTTCTCAATAAATTATTTGTGCAACCTGAGAAAACATTTTGTTTTATTAAGCGGTTTTGTAAATATTTTAATTATCTTAATGTCTTAATTATACAACAATAAATAGTAGTACCGACATGGAATTATTTTTAATTACTTTTAAAATGTACTTAAATATTTTGAAATTGTTTGATATTTTTTTTATTAAAATTTCCTATATAGGTAATATAAAACCCCTAAAATTTGTATATGTGACGTCCTCTTAAGTGTAACGATTAGTACTTTTCATTGGTTACGGCCTATATGGGCCTTTTGATCAAATCGCGGACTAGGCCTTTTGATGCCAGTCCGACACTGATTGTTGCTACAAACCTAAATGCTTCCCAGAGATATAGGTAATATATTACTATTTGACTAGAATAGAATTTTGAACATGGTATCAAACTATGAAACAAATAAAAATGTAAATTGTATTCCGCGATATTTTGGATCAATTAAAATTATATTCTGACCCGAATGAAAATAATATTGAAATTGTGTAGGTACCTAGAAAGGTAGATAGGTACTTTTATAGTTATACCTACTAGTTTACTTATATACCTAGCTAGTTTTACAAAAATTACATTTCTGATGAAACATTTTATACCGAGTGTAATTTAAATTTTTTCAAATATTGGACCTAAATATATCTCTTATATAATCTACCACCTAAAGAATTATATGTAGGTACTTACCTAGGTGTTTAATATTAGTGATGGGCACTACCGAATAGTGACTATTGAACTGTTCGATAGTAAGTGACTATTGAACTGTTCGGTAGATGCTTAAAAACTATCGATTATATTAACTATCGATCGACAAGGACCGAACTAGTCGGTTGTTTTCAAACTGTTCGGTTGTTACTGAACTATTCGGTTGATCCGAACTAGTCGGTTGTTTTCAAACTATTCGGTTGGACCAAACTATTCGGTTATTTCGAAATATTCGATTTTTATTAATATTTAAAAATCTTAATACCACGTAGCAGATGCGATTTAAAAAATAATTAAAACAAACAAAAATGTCCCAAATTATTAATTATTATGGTTTCGCGCAATGGTGGTGGACGGTCGTTAATTGGAGGATTCATATATTTTTGATATTATATTAATCGATAGTTTATTGAACTATTCGGTAATGTTTGGTATAATTTATATCAAACTATTCCATAGTTTATCAAACTATTCCATAGTTTATCGAACTATTCGGTAGTTTTTATCGAAAAAGTGCTTTTTGGTCATGTAAAACTATTCAAATAGATAGTCGGTAGTTTCATTGAACTATCAAATACTATTCGATAGTATTAACAATTCGATAGTGCCCATCACTATTTAATATCATCAAAAGTTATAAACATGATTCATATAAAACTTGGAATAATTACACATTATTAAGTATTTCTTTAATAATTTAAAAAAATGATTGCTGACAATTCCCGTCACTATATTACTTAAAGTAATATAATTGTCCTAAATGTAACATAATATAGTTATGTTTCCGTTGAAACATTTATGGAACAAAAGAAAGAATATTTACGAGTCTCTTTATTAGGTAGGTACATTAGTTTATGGGGGAAAATCCTATTTTCATGAAGTTGGTATCTTTATATAGGTAATCATATCTATACTCTTATTGTGTGATGCCAACTCGACGGCTATTACAATAGATATTACATATTATTATATATCTCTATGGCTGTTACTTGCAACGTCTGCCGCAGCGTGGACACCTTACTCTATGGTCGACACTCGATAAGATTTTCTTTCATTTCGACACGAGAACAACTATTGTTTCCTTTTTGTTTTTGTTAAATTAGGTATTTGTTTTAATTAATATTATTTCCTTTATAGCTTATATCTTTGATATTATTGATTAAAAATATATTGAAATATTTCGATATTTAAGTACCTTATAACTACCTACGTCAATTAACAAATTTTAAAGAAATATAATAGGTGTTTTCATTGTTTTATAAATATTATGATGAGCCACAATTGCATCATGTTCGTGTTGGGAAATTCAAATTAATTATTAGAGTAAGTACAATAGAAGTAAATAGAAGTTCTATAATATATTATATATATAATGAGTACCTACTTTTGACTATTTATAATATAGTAAGTATTATATTATATACCCAAGGTCACAGTATTATACAATTTTATTTTGCGTATACCGTCTATGTATTTCAACAAATAAGTTGTCATCTTCAGCACGTACTAAAAACTAACTGTCACTTTATTATAGATACCTATTCTGTATTCAAAAAATTAAACATAAAGAATTATGATTATGATTATAATTTATATTAGGTACCTATATAAATTTATAACAGATATTAAATTAGTCAAACTAAAAATTAATAAATTATAATAATATAATAATAATTGACAGTGAACTATAACTAAAAAATCAATAAATAAAGTGACTATGCATAAGGGCATAAAATAAAATAAAATAAAATATTTGAATGAGTTACCTACTTGATCTTTTCATTTAACTCATAACTCATGAGAAAAAAGCCAGACTGAATATAAAGTATTTAAATATAAGCATCAATTCTAACCAAAATATTAATGTAGATACCTATATATTATAAATTATTATGGTACATTACATAATATAAAAACAAAAAAAGTTGGTCAATTATAGGCAATGGCATACTTACAAGAGGAGGTCCAATGGTATTGAACCTCTCAGAACCAAAAAATATTAATTTAAAAAACTTAAATGCCAATAATTAATTTTTGTAGATAGGATTATTTTTAAACAATAATAATAACTGGAAATAAAGTTTGATGACTTAAAAAAGTAATAATAATGCCCTAAAAATAAATATAGGTAAGGACTAAATTTAAATTCTTAACGGTGCAAAATATTTTTTCGTTTTACAATAACGGTTACTTTTTTTATATTTTTTTGCGAGCAGTTAATTGATCTAACTTGACTTAACGTCATGATCTAATTTTTTCATGTGTACCAATTTTTGTCAATAAATTTTATCAGCATGATATTTAAAGAGGTAATTTGTCGATTTTTGAAAAACACATCAGAAAAAACTATCGAAAAATGACGAAAAATACATGTTAAAATAATCGTTATTTCCTCATATTTATAAATGACGACTGATTGTAAAAATAGATTTTTATTAATTTATTTTTCTGATGAAAACACAGTTTTACTTTTTGTCTTTGATTTTGATCAGACACATTGTTTGTCTAAACTTACCTATTCAGAAAGTCACAATTATGGAAATTCACAGAAATTACAAAATGTAATAAATTATTTGATTGTCATGTGATTACACAACAATAAAAATAGTACTGACACAATGACAGAGGACTCCTTAAAAATTAATTTTAAAATAAATGTGTTTATATATTTTGCAATAATTACGAATTACGATTATTGTAAGATTTTTATTTTTCAACAAATTTCATAAAAATTGGCTATACTGACACCTTAAAAAGTGGGTGTATTCTGTCACATATGTGTGTTATATATGTTACCTATATATTATAATTTATAGTATACCTATAGCCATTATAAGTATACCTATAGGTAAGTACTAATATATTTTTTTTTATAGTATGTTCCATGTAGACGTGAATTATCTAATATTATTGTTACTTTTAGGTATATAGGTAATTCATATATTATAGAATTATATTATTAGTTAATTATTTTAAATTAGATTTTTTAAATATTTAAATTATTTTTATAAATATCTATAAGTTATATAATATTTATATATATATATATATATTATGCCGTATATAGTAATATAAAATAAAAACATATTTTGGTAAAGTCAAACATAAACACCGATTATGTCAAAGCCTTTTTGGTATTTATTAAATAACTATTTTATATTGTTAAAATTAGAGGATAAATTAATAACAACATTGAAGCTATGTGAAGTGTATTTGTATAATATACAAATACTATTTACAAATACTACTATTATAGGTATTTCTATACCTATATAGGTATAGATTTTAAATTAAGATTTTAAACTATATTTAAAATCTAATATCAAACAAAATTATTTAAAAGAAAATCTAATGAAAAAATTATTATTGTTTTAAAAATGTTTTTAATCAAACTACATTTTTTATAGTTGATTGCTATTTGGTATTAAAATTATATATACTTACATTTTTGCATACAATATATAAGGTCAATCATGTAGTAGGCATTAGAATATCCCGCCAGAAACTTTCCGTAGTTGCAGGTGTTATATTCCTGTAAATTCCAATTACTCGCTAAGTGTGGAATCAGAAAATAGTTTTAGTTCATCTTTACGAAGTCAATGTTATAAGTTGAAAATGTTCTTTATTATAATATTTAAAAAAATATATTATAATTAACTGAGAAAACAAGTGTTCTATATACAAATGGTTATTCTATTATATTAAACAGATTACTCTATAATTAGGTACTTATATTATAATGTATTATTAATATTTTAGATTTTATGCAAAGATAAATTATTACATTTAAAATACGATTCTAAACGAAGTGCGGTATAATAATATTTATTTAAAAAGACGCTATACCCACATTTTCTGTCTCCGTCAGCGGAGAACAGAACTAGATGTTTCTGTTATCTATAATCAATTTTTTATTTCGTATATTTCTACGATATTCTCAAGTTTCAACGTAGGGCACTGTTATTAACTATTATTTATTTATTTTTATTAAAAATTCTAATGCAAGTTTTTCATTGAAAATATATAGGAACGACGTCCTCTAAATTTTTTTTTTTTTAAATGATCCAATTTTAAAAAAATTGGGAGGCAATATAAGAACTATTTATGTGTTATTTTGCAATTTATTTGTAACCATTTATCGTTATAATCTTTAGTTTTTCTTTACATTTAAGAGGACGCTATACACTGCCGTGTTCCCACGCGTGAAACATGCTTCGGGAAATGCACGTTTCTAAAAATTGAACTATTTTAGCATACAATATCTCTATAAAAAATTAAAGATCATAAGATGATCAAAATTTTTACATGGGCGATTTTCAATAAAGTAATTTTTAGTCGAGTTATAAGACTTTTAAAAATAGAAAAAACTGGGAAATTTAAAGTCTTATAAGTCACCTTCTAATAATTTTATCGAAAATCGCCCAAGTAAAAATTTAGGTTATTTTATTATATTTAAATTTATGTAGGGGTTATAAAATGCTAAAATCACTCAGTTTCTCAGAAACGTGCATCTTTCGAAACACGCTTTGTCTAGTTTTTAATACCTAATTTTATTATATATATATATTAATTTATTAATAATTTATTAATATTATTAATACTTACTTCACAATGGAAATATGTTACTGGTATAAAACTATTTTTAATTGCTTCTGAAATGTATTTAATTATTTTTCAATCATGAGATTGTAATTTTTTTTAAATAGGTATTCTTAAAATAGCCTATGCAAAACCACTTACAAAGCGGGTGTGTGGCATCCTCTTAAAAAAACTACTTTGAAAATAATTAATAAAAATAAAAAAAACTCCTTAAAGTACCAACTATTATGAATTTTCCAGCCAGAACCTCTTTACTTGATTCCCTTTTACCCGAAAAGTGTATATATATATAAATAAAACACATCATTGTAAAACCGTTCAGAATCTAAAATCGCACCTATATAATTATTAATCATAAAATTGTAACGAAAAATTAGTCTAAAATCTTATCATCTGGCCAAATTTGAAAAATATGTATACATTTGTATTTAATGAATTATTTATATAGTGTTCTATCAAAATAATTAAATATTTTTCATTTTTATGTATGTATTTGGACATTTAGGTATCTATATATATTATATTATAAACTATATAAAATGACATAGAAATTAGCCACCCGCCATATACCATCCTCTATGAAAATTCGCGAGTCGTACCTGTATGTTGTTGATAATTATTATATACCTATATTATATTAAACGCTCATAATATTATGTTGGCAAGTATATTATGGATCTTGTCGAATTGACAATAAGCGTATATACATTATATAAGTAACACGGTAAACAGCTACCTACATATAGCGATAAAGCTGTCCAATATTTTAGATAAGTATTATACCTACAACGTAATCTTATTTATAAATTATAATCATTTGCATATCGGTGGATCGTATAACAGTTGCAAATTTATCTAAAATGACACTTGTTTTTTATAGTCTTTTACCATTTTGTTTTTACTGTTAGAATGAACTGATTTTGCAATCTACAAATTTCAATATTGTTTGGAATCGGAAGTTAATTATTCCATCTAATTTCTATATATTTTCAGATGTCCATAAATGTCCAGAAATATATTAATTGAATTTATAATTAATAATAATGTATACGTATTCATATGGCAGTACGCAAATTAAAAGTTAATTTGCGTCTTGCTATACAAACAATATTCGATTTTTATGGAAGTATACATATTATGTGCCAAAGGAAATATATATATAAAACTTAGAAGGAATATTTTACTTCCGATTACAAATACTATTATAAACATGGGCTGATATGAGGGGGGAGACACGGGGATCGATCGCTAACTCCTTAGAGTTTTTTTACTTGGATTAGATGTTTATTTCACAATTATACCTATTCTCCCTCCTTAAATGAGCTTTAAATCCCCCCCTGATTATAGAATATTAAAGTACTTTTTAATCAATATATAGGTAATAGCCTGCAAAATATAATTTGGAGTTTATAGTAATTCGGAAAAAAATGTGATGAAAAAAATTATAACTTATACTTAAATATTAGGCGTGTTTTGATGTAGAGCAACCAAGTCGCTTTATTTAACGATCTTACCGTTTTGACGAGATTGTTCACACAAATTATTTGCTTGCCATTCGCTCGTTTCATCGACTAATTGGTATACTCGTTATTTATTACAAATAATTGAATTATGTGTTTGCTTTGTTTGGTCATCAAACCATATAATTACAAAACCTGAAAAATCGATTAAAACACGGAAATATAGTCAGAGACAGCGAATTTTCGAATGGCAATGACGGCATAAAAGTTATCTTAATTTACTTTTTAAATTAAAACCAGTAATCACAATTATGAAATTATAATAATTACTCTATCAAGTAGGTATTAACAGATATATTCCTGATGACATATATCAATAAATATAGTATTAATCTATCTATACATTAAAAAGATTTGTATCTATACCTATATAAATATTAATTAACAAAAACAAAAATTCAATTAGAATTTAGACTATATACCAACTGAAATATTGTTTAATTATAAATATTTCATTTAAGATTTCAATTATATTAAAATTATGAAACTATTTTTAAGAATATAGTTTAATAAGTATAATTTGAATTCGAAATGTATGAAAACATACCTACACTCATTTTCACACATAAAACTATATAATAATATCGGTCAGTGGCGTGCAGAGCTTTCTTACTAAGTGGAGCAAAATTATTTTCACACCTACCCACCCACTTGAAATAATCTATTTTTAATAAATCTACAGTACGCCGTACCAATAGTCCAATACTGTTATTTGGCTGTACCTACTGTACCTTACTACCCACCTTAGTTACTATACCCACCCTATTTTAAAGTGGCACACAGGTGCCACTTAAACCACGTCTGCACGCCACTGATATCGGTCTGATGCATTTTTATCACCAAAATCTTAAATTTCTTGAATATTATAAAAAAAAGGCCCATAAAACGTTTTTCTGACGGTTTTGTCCAAAAATACTAGTGAACTATAAGCAAACTCTTTATATGTAATCTGGTTATTCTGAGTTACTAAATTGTAAGTTGCTAAAAATAAACCGAGTTGCGGAAACACGCTTATTGTTATCAAAAAAATTGTTGTTATCCAAGATAATAAAGACAATTTAAAAATTATATTAAGAATACACATCTACTAGTATATTATAAAAACAAGGTATAACCTGATATAAATATTTTAAGACAGCTGAAAGTGATGTACCTACTTACAATTTTATTGATTTAAACCTAAGAATCTGACAAAATTAGGAATATGCACTAAGAATTTTTTTATTTTAAATCTGAAATTATATTAAGATAGTGTAAGTTATTTGCTAGAAAATATCCTAGAAAACAGACATTTTAGTTTTTTAATAAAAATTTTAAAAGAAAGGGATTTGATTTTTGGGAATGTACTAATTTACAAACCTTTATCATATGAAAATAAAAAGTAATATATTCTTTAATAAAAAAACCTACAGAATCTTAATATATATTAATATATAGGTATTCAGAATTAGAATAGAACATTGTACGTAGCATCCTTTATTTTGTGGGACTATAAGGTTTATTTTTTTTTATATACCTATATAATATATATATATATATATAAATCGTTGTATGTAGAAATGAAGCATTTTACTTTGTTTGATCACGATGACTTGTAAATGCAACTACGGACATGCACAGTGGTACCATGTTTGATAGACATATTAATGATAGTTTATTTATCACACGATAATACAAACTCAAGCCCTTCTCAAAAATTGATTGATGTGATTGATCCCCTTAACTGACGTGTTTGCAAAAACCTTAAAAATATGAATGAATTTAGAATTTTAGTATATATATATTATATATATTGTATACTTAGTTATAAAATTAATTTTCATTCTAAGATGATAAAATTGATTTTAAGTTTCATAAAAACCTGTATAGGTATCTATACCTATTTATAATTTATAAATTTGTATCAATTACAAAAATAAAAAATAAATAAATAAAAATACACACACCATTTCTCACCTCGTTTTAAAATAGGCATACTTGGTCTAATGGATATGGTATTCAAAATATTTGATTTCTGCAAGTGTCAATTAAGAAATAACAATACTGTAGTATTATTATATTAGTGAATAAATTAGAATGATTTTTTTTTAATAGAATATTATATAATTGTATAATTGCGCAATTTATTTTTATACCATTTAATTAACTTAATCCTATTAGAGATATAAATTCTTTGTAATGTCACGAAAAAAAAAATAATTTCTACATTTAAGGTTATTCGCATATATACTGACACTCATTAATAATTTTTATATGTAGGTAGGTATATGTTTTTTTGAAGCAAGTTTAAAAAATGAACAACATATACTCGTGAATATATACTATATAGCAGCAGAGGTCTCCAAAGTTTATTATTCGAGGGCCGTATCAAAAATTAAACGCACTTAGCGGGTCAAAAGTATATAAACACAAATTATTTTTATAATTTGTTTGATTTCAAAAAAATTAAAAACTAACGATGCTGTAGTGAGATATTACATATATTTCTAGATATTTTATCGTCCATTGGAGGGTCAGTTAAAACTTGTTCGCGGGCCGTAGTTTGGAGACCCTTGCTATATATAATATACTTCACCCTCTGTCCAATTTATTTTAAAAACTTATTCACTATTTACAAAGGTAGGTATATATTAAATAATAGGTATTTCTGAAACATTATGTATACATTTATACATATAATTCTCATTAAATGTAATATTTTAAAGCAGTGAACATAATAATATGACGAAGCACATTAATTAAAGGTAATGTATTATATTTAAAAAAATGTTAAGTTTTTATTTATACCACGTTTCCCATTATTATGTATTATAAGTAGGTGATAATTAGATATATATATACGTCTGTGGAGACTTTAGCTTCTGGTTTGTAATTTATACGGCAATATACCTATTTCATATATAATATTATGTTACATGAATGATATTAACAATGAATTACCATAATATACTGATAATGTAATAACTATAATTTAAAATTTCATTATAGAATTATATGTATGTACACAAGAAGTAAAACCAAGTAGAGATAATAATCCCTTCTGTTTTAATTCGTTAACCGTACATTTTATGTATTACGTTCAATAGAGTATAATTGTATTTAATAATGTATAGTTAGATACAATAAAGAACAGAAATAATGATATATGTACCTACGTATGTCGTATATAGAATATTATAATTTATGATAATATAATAATGTTAGACATGGTGAGAGTGAAAAATCAATCGTATTTTAAAACGAAAATTGTCAAATAATAATATACATACAATACATCAGTAGTGTGTCCAGCCAAAAGTATTTGGGTAGGCCCGTTATGTTCTTTCTACAGTGGGAAGATTTGGCTTAGATAGGTACGGAGAGAAATTTTTTATATATTGGTTACTGTACTTTCTGTAGTATAGGTAGTCTATTTTTGTTTATTATAAGCAGAGATGTTTACCGCTTCTAAAAAAAAAATATTGTAACCGGTATTAAGTGGTTACATGTATGTTGATAAACAGTTCTTTGAGAAAAGAAAAAAGAACGAGATATTATACCAATAACTCGTTAAATACCGCTTCCTAATTTTGAGAATAAATGATTCTCAGTTTAAACCACTTTATACTTTTCATAATCAGTTACAGGCTTTAAACCACTTCTAACTTTTTTAATTAGCTAATTACAATTTAAAACGGCTTGCCGCCCTTTAAACAATTTTTTATTACACATTTAAGAAAACTTCTTGTTAATAAATTTAAATATCAACTAGTAAAAACTTAATAACATTTTAATATTAAACTAGCTTATAAAGGATATTAGGAAAACTCCAAAAAAATCTATACATTACAACAAATAAACTTAAGGCCCTTACAAATACGTTGGTTTTAAAGAGTTATACATAGCCAATTTTTGAAATACGAATGAGTTTGTATTGTCGTTATAAATTATGTGATAACTGATACATAAATAAACTATATCGTTAGCGGTGTGTATCATAAAGCTACTACCGTGTTGTCCGCATGTCCGCACACGCATATACAAGTCATTGTGAATAAATAAGATAATTTATTGTTTTTCTTCAAGCAACGATTTAGACCTAAATAACTAACAAAAATATGAGCACTGTGTTCCAATTTTAATTCTGAAAATATATTAAGATTCGGACAGTTCTTTACTAGAGAATGTTTGAAATAATTTTTTCATATAATATTTCATAAATTTAAATTCCAAAAATTACATTTTCAACAAAAACATGAAGGTCCTGTATCCAACATCTCCAGTAAATAATCTACAGAAACTTATATATATATATATATATATTATATTTAGATTGGAAATGGGAAAATTCTAAATAGCATTAATTTTGTTAAACTTACAATAAATTATATGAAATGTATATTTAATAAAATATAATATGTCTAAATCAATGAAATAATGCATCATTTTCAACCACCTTAAGTGATTAGTGCCACCATAGATAATATTTTATTATCTATATTTTTTGCCTCCATCGCCGTTGCTGAGTAGGTATGTGAGTTAACACCCAAGCTTAAACATTTTTTATAAAAGTTTTTTTTGGAATCGTTTGGTGGTCACATTAGCTGGTGTTTGGTAGACGACTTTTGACGTTTGATGATCAAACAAAACGTCTAAAAAGTTATAGGGTTTAATAATAACCAAGACATCTCATCATATATCTGATATATTTTACTAAAAAAAAAAATGTACATGTAATGAAAAAAATATAAAATAATCATTAGGTATGCCCGGGCATAGTCGGCCTACCCTGTAAACACGCCACTGCAATATACGTACAAATAAATGATATATTATAATTTATTATGTATCCGTACCTGTAGTATAAAATATTAAAATATATCATACTGAGCCGTTGTTGAATATTTATAGAAAACAATACCTGCATTATAATATCACTAAAGATTTTATACGCATAAGTATATTCATGACGTATTTATTAGTTGTACAATAATTAAATTTATTATCTTATACTGTTAATAAAATGCATACCATGTATAATATATATATATATGGCTCGACCAAGGAAGCTGGGCAATACCTGATCTTTTAATGATTTATGAAATATGTATATACCTATATAGAATTCAGTATATATAGTATTGAAAATGGGCAGAATGGTGACATGTTGTAGAAGATTAATTTAGTTATTTTTAAATTGTAATACAGTTCATATAGGTACCTACGTGGGAGATGAGATGTTGTTTTAATAATGTACGGTTTAATCAATAACGTATTATATTTTATAATATTTTTAAATACCTATGCGGCTATGTCGGAATCGGAACATTTATTATTGCTGTACATTGTGGTAGTCTTACGTACATCGGTATATGTATATTACATATATTCAGTTCGAGGAAAATAATAATCATAATTAATAATAATTGTTGACATTTAATAATTCCCTTATAGGTCTACAATAATATAGGTTCACTTATAGTGGACGAATAAAGATACAAAATAGAAGTAAGAATGTAAATGAGTTTCAATTTTTAGAAATATGAATCAAGAATATAACCGTATTATTTATTTTTAGTCTTAAAATTGCATTTTTAACACATTGAAAATAAAGATATTGTCTTTT
Source organism: Pemphigus obesinymphae (assembly GCA_025469235.1). Taxonomy (NCBI): domain Eukaryota; kingdom Metazoa; phylum Arthropoda; class Insecta; order Hemiptera; family Aphididae; genus Pemphigus; species Pemphigus obesinymphae. The sequence goes on along the minus strand of JAIPRL010000968.1, from coordinate 50,795 downwards.
CCATTATACACTTTGAATAGGAACCTCTACACCTCTAAAATTCGTTTGTAAAACGTTTAGTTTTGTACCTATTTCATGAATTATGTAGTATTGAGCGATCAAAGTATCCAACACTAGACATTTACTGAAAATATAGCGATAGTTCACTGGGAAATTAACGGCGAATACTTAAATAAATAACATTGTAATAAATACTTTAATTCTCAAATATTTAAAAACGTTTATAATATAAATAAACACTAAAAAAAATTACTAATGGTTACTACAATCATTTTTTGAAATTTTTTTTTTCAGAACATATCTTTATTGCATCACTAGGTTAATAATTAAAAATGCCATTTCGTGTCGTTTCAAATATGGTAGCCATATTTTTTGACATGTGCCTGTGTGTACACACCATCATTATTATGCCGAACATATTTACATACACTAAATACCAAGATATACTACTCACACAAACATACTGAGTAAAATGAATAAATCAAATAATTTCCTAAACACAACCCCTTAATAAGTGACCGCTTCCAACCCCTTAAACTTAAAATTGTACATCAAAAATCTATATTTAAAAAAAATCAATTCGAAGGATTACACAGAGGGGACTAAAAAAAATTTAGATATTAACAATTTTTCCTGAATAAAACAACATCTGAAAAACGTTTTATAAACAAATTTAAAGTCTATTATAGTTTTTGTTTGTAATGAAATTTTTAGTTTTTTAATTTACCACACTATAGGCTGATTAAATGCATTTTTTCCGACTATTTAAATCGAGAATACGTTTAATTAGTTACAATTACAGCAAAATCAACATTTGCTGAACCCATGTGGACTTCTATGTTTATAAGCCATTGAATATTGTGAAATGAGGAATTTTCATATTGTGATCAATCATTAAAACTAATAATGAATATTCAAAAACCTCTGTTAAATCTCTCACTTTCATTATTATTATTTTTTTTTTTTACCAATGTTCAGTATAAGTGATTTATGAAAATTCATGAAATTCGATAAAACACGTTTTTTAAACGTTTTTTGAGATAACGAACAATAATTAACAAAACATTTAGAGGAAGATGGGGCAGTACCGACCTATTAAGCACTATTGGGTATAAAACATGAACAATTGAATATAATTTTAAGCAGACTGAACGTTTCAACCACAAAACTAGTCAGTCACGTTATGGTAAAAGAATTTTTAGAAATTCCAACTTAAACTAGGTAAAATTTGGGTTTTTTTAAAAGTATTCCAAAATCGTATGATTATTTTATAATTAAAATATAAAATATACATTTTAATTTAACAATATCAAGAAAATTAATTAAATTGGTTATATTTAAGTTATTTTTTTAATTAAATATAATTAAAATAAAAATCTATGAAATGACCGGATTCTTAAGGAAATCTTAATTTGGTACATACTTCTTTTGTAGTATTTTAGCATATGTGAATTATAAGTCCACTTATTTTTGTAGCATACATTGTTCATTCCAAGATTGGCATTTCGTTGTTCTTTATATACACGAACCATCTTTTGTTTTTGTTCACCAACAAAAAAAATGATCAAATAAATAATTTACCTATACATGATCCTATTCATTTTCTCACGGTAATTTTGTGTAGAAGGTATACGACTTTGCCCAAGTGTATATTACTTCAAATTAACAGTTGTTAAAAAAAAAACTTACGGTAGACTTCTAAATTAAATTTAAAATTAATATAGATTCACTTATTTACTTTTTGCTGTAATTTCCAAACACAAATGACAACCATAACCACAAAAAATTTGAACTTTTAAAACGGATATTTTAGTGATAACACATAATAAAAAATAACGAGTATTTGAGCTGGAATTTGTGCATAAATAGACCGGTAAATACTGATATCAATAGAAAGTGGTTCATGGAAGACAATCTAAGTTCAATAATTTTCAAAAAATAATTTGCTGTTGTTAAATCTCAATATACAGTATTGCCCGCCATACGGAACTACTCCACTTTCCCTTACTTGTAAATTATGTTTAAAAAAAAAAAAATAGTTAGGTATAATGCATTTCAATTGAATACTTTTCTATAATTAGTTTAAAATTATTTTTACACAATCGTCCCATATTAAGTGAGTGTCTTGTCGTGGCGTCTTTTTAAAGAATTTTTTTCACACATGGTATATGCACTAAATAATATGCTTCTCACCAAGTTCATACATTTATACCACTTATATATATATATATATATATAATGATCTGTAAGTACACATATAAAGTACCTATATAGGTATTATAGATAATAGAAGCAGATTTTTATTTGTACGGGTACGAAAATAGAATGAATTTCTTTTTGAAAATTACGTCTGTGATGGGACATTTGGGTCGAGAAATCGTATTTATGTTAAGTAAACAAACGAGAAACGTGAACGCATTCTTATATATAGGTACTTGAATGGTCGGTTCATCGACGACACTGCAACGGGACGCAAAGTTTTATTTTTTAATTTCGTACGATCGTTTATTACGGATATATGCGTAATAAATTGTACCTATAATAACAGGGTTGCCAAATTATTGAATAGTCATATCACCAATAGAGAGCATTCAAGTCGTCCAAAATAGCCAAGTTGATTTCCATCTTATCATACCTCTCTATCTTATCAATTAGCAAAAGAAGAAAGATCGTCGAATTTGCAAAATTGACGTCACATAATTATACCATAGATTATAAATATTTAATCTATGCAGTTTTCCAAAGACTATAATTTTAGTTATAACCTATACAAAATAAAAATTACCATTTTATTATTATTAAGTAATTTAATAGTTCAAATATGTTGTTTATGTCCACCGCACACGTTTATCGTATATATGATTTATGAATCTCGAAATTCAAAATCGATAAAAATACGAGTTACGAATTGAAATAATCTTAGTTGATAACACGGCTACAGATAATATTTATATATGATAACAAGCCACATGATATTCGTGATAATATGATATGATATTTTCTACTTTGATATTATCTATGTTTGTACTTTAGTAGTATTTAGTGATAACAAAAAATTTTTAATTGTTATTGTAATCAAAACATTTTTAACCTAAAAGTACAATTATTTTATTATTATTCGTTTATTAAAACGAAAAATGTAAATCGTTATTCTACAATTGATTTATAGCCCGATTGGCCGCCGAAAGGTAATTTTAGGCGATTTCCAGACCTTCGAGATAGCCCAATTGGCGATAAACTGTCCGATCTGGCAACCCTGTATAATAATAATATTATAATTTTCGATATTTGCATAACGTTATAATATATATATATATATATGAGTATAAATCCTTGAGAATAATATATATACTTGGGGTAATATACGTTTGGTATTGTGCACCGGCCGAATAATAATAACAATAATAATAATAACCTAACGGCGGTAAGCGCGTTGTTACATTTTAATGTATTTGATGTCGCGAAGGACGAGTTTTACACACGCTCGCCTATAATATCCTGTATGTATATTATATATAATGTACCCGCGCTCGTACCTATACGCATTATATTCATTTTGTCCGGATATCTCATTAAAAGGGTTCGGAGACCGTGTTTTATAATAATACGGTCGAAAATATCGTATTAAATAATATTGTCCTTATATGGGCTGCGTATACAGACAATGGAAGTGCAGTGGTACAACAATAATGTTAAAACGGTCAGCAGCACTATTTAAACGCCCCGACGTTAATACAACACACAACACACGTATACAACAAAATACGCGTATATTATGTGCGTACGTATGTGTGTGTGTGTGTGTGTGTGTGAAACAAACGCATTGCGGAAAACACCGTATAAATAATATAATATTACGTACACGTGGACGCGCGTAAAACAGGTGTACGCACTGTGCATTTTCAGGAAATTCGACCGCTTTTCCCGTCCCACTTTGCAGGAAATGACGGTACACGGCAATTCGATTAAAAACCGTTTCGTACAGTAGCTTTTATGGGACTGGCTTGTTAAACAGAGTGCCTACGATCATCTCTATACATGTGTGTGTGTGTTTTCGGGTAATGGTTATATTATATAGTAGTTTGTTATTTTTTTTTTTTATTCTTTTTCTTTCGATTTTGTTTTTTGTTTCGATTTGTATATAAAACCTGTTTGTTTTGTTGTTTAACCCGTGTGTAACGTATTTTTTTATTTATTTATTTATTTTTTTTTTTTTTTATATATGCATTATGTACAGTGGACAATCGGCGGAAATTTGCATGGATTACCCGTAGAGTATAATCATATAGAGATGCCTTTATTACGTATAGGTACTAGTTGTATGCATATAGCAATATGAAGTAATCAAAACAGCGAATTACATTGTGACCATATACGAGGGAGTGAAATGTCGTATTCACCCAGTTTGAAGTTGGACTGATTTTTATCAATTATTGTCTATTTGTTTATCAAATTCATATAACATATTTAAGATAGTTTATTTATTTTGTTTACACGTCACAATTGAATATAATTTAACAACTTACTGATGATATTTTAAACGTAACACAGTAGGTAAATACACAAATAATAATTCAAAACTCGAAACGCGACAAAAATCGAAAACGAGAGTGAAAACAGTACTCAGTGAGTACGTGCATTTCCATGTCCGCGAGCGGATTCTGATAACAAATAACCAGGGTGGAAAATACAATAAAATATTTTTATCAACGTTTTTTTTCACATGGTCATACTGTAATTTGCTGTTTTCCTTACTTCACATTTTTATGCCTATGGCCATCCCCTGGGATTACCAGTAAATACTGTACCTAAAGTTCCGACGATAACAGCGGTGAATTTGGTCCATAACTATTCCGTGAAATGGGGATACCACATTAAAAAAAGAATACGCAAACGTTCCGATCCACTTAATCATTCTAGGTACCAAAATCTTCTCTATTTAACAGATCATTTATAATCAGAAAACAGAAAACTACTACTCTGGCAGCAGACCCGCTCTCGCCGCGCTCCCACAAGGTTCGTGCTTATCCCCAACCTTCTATCTTGTCTGCATATACGACATGGTCACGTCATCAGGCGCTCAACTAGCACTATTCACAGATGATACCCTATTCTACACCTCCGACATCAACCCGAAAAGGGCCATTATTCGACTCCAAAAATAAATAGTCCTAGTATCAGATTGATTCTCAAAATGGTGTCTATCCATAAACCCAAATAAAACTGTTGTAATATTCTTTAATAAATACAAAACGTCTAAACTGCCGAAAATCCGGCTTAGAGGACAAGACATTTCATGGTCCCCACGCGCAAAATACCTTGGAGTCATCTTGGACAACAGCCTCACCTTCAGTCCATACATCAACTCAATAATTACCAAATTCACAAGAGTCAGAGTCATGCTCTACCCCATATTAAAAAAAAACAGCCCAATACCCATCAAAACGAAAATCCAAATTTATCAAACTTATATCAGACTTATAGCAACATACGCAGGCCAAGAATGAGGTTCTTCGTTATCAAAAACTAATTGGTCCAAACTCGAACGAATCCAGAGCATTATCCTCAGAATTGTCTCTAATTCCCCAATATTTGTATCAAACCTCACAATCCGTAACTCTCTTCACCTAAAAATGTTGAAAAAAAAACATCTTTGAAAACACCAAAACACTATTCATTAGGAACTCTTTCTCCAGATACATCCACATCAATCAACTTGGTCGTTCTACTTCTTCACCCATCATTAACTCAAAACTCCGACCAATAGATAGATTGGTCACTATCAATCAACTAATCATGTTTTACTAATCAATACAATTTATCTCATTCAACACTTCATAGGCCATAGCCTGAAATGTGTAAACAGACCAAATGGTCGTCAACCTAGCAACAGCAACAGCAATCGGTATTATCTATAGACTATATAGTACCTACGTATATATATATCTTAAACGATAGTTGAAAGACCTTTAAAAATACGTTGTTATTCTTCTTACCGATAGAAGTCATGATATCCAAAACGAATACATTTTTTTATAATTAGAAAATGTACAATAAACAAGTTTGGAGCAAACTGATCCGAAATGATAAATCATAACTATATAAAACGGGGGTCGGGCAGTTCTCAATTTAACGATTTAACAATTTATAATTATTTAACCAATAATAAATAAAATCTTATAGTAATTAAATACAATTGGCAGGAATGATTATATAATATAAACAGAATGCGTAGGTAATATTTTTGAGCATTAATCATATTTTCAATAAACTTGAAATTAATTTTAGCCGTTAATTTTGTTTAAAAAAATCATTATTATTAAATATTTAATAATTGTTTCCGCAACCTATAAATTATAATATGTCTTATTACGAAATCTGACTTTAAAATATATACTTAGTGCTTTTAATTATAATAATTATTAAATATTATTATAATATAATATTTTTGTTTTTTATAATGTTCTGTAATCTTAACACTATGATGTTTATCATAACATTAGGTATATAATATTGATATCTATCTCATTTGGTATTTCTATCATATATTTTTAAATTTTTAAAAATATTTTAAATGTAAAATAACTCATAAGATATCATCATACAATAGGTATAATATAAAATTTCCCAACATACATTTTTTGAAAAAGTATAAGTTGGTATTGGAGCTAATTATGATCATATCAGATTTTTATATTATCAATTGTTGGAAAATTACCCTAATCCCGCATATAACTAAATAATACGAGTATATCAATAAGGAAATGTACTAGCTATTGTGTAAATATATCAGTTTTTAAATTAAGTTTATTTACGATGATATTTACGATATTGTATACAGTATGTATACAATATTATAATGTAAATAGTACAAATTTACGGTCATTATATTTTATACTTTATCTTCTCCTTCATTTTGTGTCCTAACTATTTTGAGTAGATCTCCCTAGTTCTCAACTTCCTCTTAACTTAATCTCCCAAATCTTCTCCATGTACTCTATTTCACGTACTCTGCATATCAATCTCTACCATATCCAACCACCTCTTTTTGGGTCTTCTTCTTTCCCTCATTCCTTCAATGTATGCATTTTTTTACATATTATTACTCTCTGTCTTTTTTCTCTTTAAAACATACTTGAGGTATCTAAATCTATTCTCTTTCGTTTTGTTTTCTATCGAAACCACTCCTAACTATGTCTTTTATAGGTACTTATTTCTTATTTGGTCTTCTCTAGTAACTCCACTCATCCACTTTAACATTATATTATCTCTCCTACACTCATAATCCTTTGTTCCATTTTTCTATCTACTATCCAAAATTTTAATCTGAACATTATTTTAGGTCACATTATTATCTTAATATACCTTTAAATTAATTATGATCCTTTTGTTATACAAAATATCTGAGGCGTCTTTCCACATTATCGTTATAGACTTGATTTGAATATTATAATTACACGGCGATTGGTTTTTATGATTAAGTTTTTGGCATTTAGTTTATTAAAAACTTAATTCTTCAAAAATAAAAAGTCAATATTAAAAAGTGTAAAAATCTAAAATATACTTTAAAAAGCCTATTTAATAATTGGCATTTATTATTTATCACAACTTATATTAGAACTGTAAACTGCCATGCATCCATTTATTAGGTCTGTAAACTATTGATTATATTATACATACATTAAACATAGTATATAAATATAATACACAGAGAAAATCCTTAGAAAATGTATTTTTATCAATTGTGTCTTTGTTAAGTTGCAATTTTACTGTCCGGATACCTGCAGCAAGGTCGACAAATATCGTATTCGTCAATATTTTTGTTTTAATCGATTTGGTTACAACTAATTAAATCATATAAATTATAATTTATTAAAAATAAATAGCCCAATAAGTTGTTACACTGCAGATGGTACCGTAAAAAAGTGGACAGCAATTATTTATTTACGGTTACGACAGAAAAAGGACATTGGCAATACCTACCTACTTTAATCCAGATTCTAAAGTCGAAACAAACAGTCTTCAGTCCGAAAAACGATATATTTTCACGAGTATAGGACACTTCCCCGTCAACTATATCCCCGTCAGATATTTCCCCGTCCCCGTTTCCCCGTCGGACATTTCCCCGTCTGATATAATTCGCCGTCGGACATTTTCCCGTCCGATACATTTCTCCGTCGTACACTTACCCGTCTACGATAATTCAAACGGATACTCTAATAATTATTTTTGCACGAACATAATCAAAATTATATTGCTAAATTTATATATTACATAAAAAAATAATAAAATCTATGCAGAACATTACCTTTATTTTATGCTTTTATAATACAACTTTTTTATATAAAACATGTCATTTTTAACAAAAATTACAAACTATCTATGTAGATACTATTAACGTGTACCTATATATTAGATGACAACCGGACCGATAACAACCATCGAATAATACACAACATGTACAATATGTACAAGATAACACAACAATACAACTATATGGCGTTTAATAGATGTTCTTAAAAATCAACAAAATTTAACTGATATTAAAATTAATCAGCTTATTGTTGGTCAAGAACCACCAAAACAAAAAAAAAAAATTATCGAGAAATATCTAAACGCATTGAAAACATTGTAAAATCGTATAATGAACGTAGTCTTGAGGATTATTTAAGTGGAATAGCTCATAATGTCAATTTTCAAAATTAGGTAGGTACCTAATTACAATTATTTAAAAACATTTTTTTATTTTTAAGTTATTATTGAATTTTATTCTTTAATTGTCGTCTAAATACCTATATATTTGTAATGTTTTATGTATTATTTTTAAAACCTGCTAGTGTATTTATAATATCATTAAAACCATTACGTTTAACTTCATTATAAATAAATAATTCATTTTGTTTGATTTAATATATTAAAATGTAAATAGTAATAAGAATAGTACTAATTTTTTTAATTTTATTTTATTTTAAGAAAAAGAAACGAAAACGGGGAAATGTCTGACGGGGAATTGTATCGGACGAGGAAATGTCCGACGGGGAATTGTATCGGACGGGGAAATATCCGACGGGGAAGTGTCCGGTTACTATTTTCACTAGGGCTGAAATTGTCAGTAAAACACTTTTGGACATACAATTATTCCTCAGCTGCAAATTTAATTTACATTCGAATAGGTATGATTTAAATTTAAATACATTATTTATAAAATATTACTATTATTGGACATACAGAGTGTCTCACGAAGATCTGACAAATGCAATAACTTTTGTTCTGTTGTATATTTTTAAGTTTTTTACGAGTTTTAAAATGTGTTTTTTTTCTATGTCTGTATTCAAAAAATCTATAAGAAGAAGTACTTCGATCATTGCATGTAGCACTATTTTCTGGTAGCAAATTGGATCTAGTTGGTATTCTTACTTTAGAAAGGTCATTTTTCGATATTTTAATTTTTTCGATAAACGCATAAGAAAAAGTCATAAAAAAATTAACATACAAATCGGAAAACACAATTGTGATAAAATTCTTTATAACTCCAAAAATGTTGATACGTAAGATATAAATACAAATTTGAAAATTTTTATCCATTTAAAGGCTATTTTATAGCAATATTCAAATTTAAGTAATTTAATATCATTTATTCAATATAATATAATATCATAGGCTCAATTTTAGTATTTAAGACATGAAAATTTATTGCAATGTTAAAAGTATGCCATTCTAGCTACATAAAAAATTTTTAAAAATCAATACGTACGATATTTTTTATTAGCTATTTAAATTTTTTTTTTCTTATAGCTATTTAATTTTTTTGGTATGAAATGTGTTCAGATTTTGGGAAAATAATGGATCTATAAACTTGAAATTTTCACCAAATACGTATATTAGCACATGTGCATTACGAAGGCAAAAAATGTTTGAAAATTTAGATTTTTTTAAATTTTTTTGATAAATGCGTAAGAAAATCCTATAAAAAAATTTGTATAAAAATTGAAAAACACTTCATATCTTATATTTTATAAATATATATATTTTTTTCATTAATGACAAATAGCCGCTAGGTACTAAATAACATAAATGAATTTTGTCCAAGAAAAATCATAATATCTTGGATTATAAAAAAAAAATTTCAAGTCGCAAAAATAATTAGATAATATGCAAAATGTGTATTGTGTATATAGCAAGCATAGATACAATTTGAGTTAAATTTTTTTTTGGGGGGGGAAGTTATAATTATACTTATATATTTAGTATATTATATTCATTGTGATCACATATTATATGCACGAAACCTAAAAAGTACAAATAATAAATAAATAGTTTATTGTAATGTCGATACCAGAGCCTATAATAAATAATAATAAATCAAAAATACCGATATGCGTACATATTATAATGATATTCAGCTATATATCGTAAAACATGTAAAATATTGTGTTTTTATTTATTTGTTTAGTATTTTATCCGAAATTCTATATAAAATATAATACCTATGCGGTTCGCGGGAGTTGGGGTGCGCAGATGCCTCCGGTTCTGGCCTTCTCGTGCACCGTAATATGTACGCCTATGGGCGGTATATACATATATATATATTCAAAATTCGAAACTCGAAAGCCTAAACTCGTTTAGGGACACGTCTTAACATAATGTATTGTATTCTATATCGTACGATGTTCTATTCGGCATAAAACGTTTTCGGGTTTTTCGAGAATTTCGTTCATATAATCTTGTTTCCTCCGAGGGCTATACGCGTCTATATTACCTACGCGTGATGTTATTCGCACGGGCATTATGTGTACGCGTAGTTGAGAACAAGTTCCGTATACGTATGTACTGTACACGATATTCTTCTTCGCCCTTATAAGACCACCGTCGTTTCCGCGGTTTTCCACTGATGTTTACGATAATATGTCGTCAGCCGTCGTCCTCGGCGCGCGTATATTGCTTGAGGTGGTGAATATTTACAACTATATATATACTCGGATACTCGGGGAAAGAATAGACAAAAGAGAGAGAGAGAGAGAGAGAGTTGACGGTCGGTTTAATAGGTTTAAGGCGTGTGGAAGCAAAGAAGCTGCGCAGAAGACCAAAAGCAAAGTATTATTATTATTAAGAGTTACAGTATATATATATATAGTATAATATAATATTACGAGCCCTCCAACATGAACTTATATATTTATATACACAAACTATACTTATATCTATATATATATATATATATATATATGCATTATACATGTGTATAAAACATAAGTATATAGCTATGTGTGTATATAATATAAGTAATATAACTGCAGGCGGTATAGTGTATATTTTCATCGTGGCATATATAATATGTTGAAAAGTACAACTATATATATATACGGTAACGTTGATAGCCCGAGGGCACGCGGGGATAAATAAAATGTTAATTAGTCGACAACAGGGCTCGGGTTGAAAGTTCACGGTGAAATTGAACTTCCCGGGCGCAGGATACGGTCCCTCTTCGTGAAGGGTATCATTACCACTATATTACTACACCCTGCAGACACCTGGGGCGAACGTGTACACTACACTATATTATATACAGTGAACAGTTTATATACATGCGTATACACTATATGCCTCCGTATATATATTATAACGACGAATGCGAGGTATATATATATATATAGGGTTAATTATGACAATGGTAATAATGGTAAATACCGAACCTACGTATATATATATATAGACTGCAGGGATGAAGAGGAGAGAAAGCGAAAAGCGTATAGGGGGTAGTGCGGTGTGATGGTCGCGTCGAGGGGATGTAACGACGATGCACGGTCGGCGATAGTGTGAGAGAGATGGACAGATGGATGGTCGTGGTACAGAAGAAGACGAAGAAGCAGTAGAAGAAGGACAAAGGATCGGTTATTCTCCATGGAGGTGGGGGAGTGTGGTGTGGTATAGGGCTAGAAAGTTTTAAAAGGATTTAAATCCACACCAACCCCCACGCCCCCCCACACACACACCAACCCCCACGCCCCCCCCCACGCCCCCCCCACACACACACCCCCACGTCCCAGTATTATTCTTGAGCTCGGAAAGTTTTCCGCGGAAATATGAGAGCAGTAACACGCTGTATACATAGTGATGATACATATATACGTGTACCGGTAATATACACGTATAGAAAACTGTTGAACACTCGCCGGCGGTTTCACTTTTAAACTGTTGACGGAAATCTGCCACCGCGTGCGCGGGAGGACTGGAGGAGGTGTTAAGATTTTCTACGGCCTTTTCCAAAAATGACACCGGTACAAGATAAAATGTAGGCGTTTTGAAAATTTGTTTTTTTTTTGGAAATCATAAAAACGTATTGTTACTATAATATATAGATACTATATAGTATTATTGTGTGCTGCCCATACCTACCTAATCTAATTTATTATACCCATTATACCCGGAGGATAGAGAATTATTTATCACAACTCTATACTCTTTTAGTCTTTTACATAATTTTCTCTCTTTTATATAGGACATTAAAAAATATAGTGAACCCCGTGGATCACATGGCACATTTGGCATTTATCTTATAACGAATAACACAAAATACATAATATTATAGTCCATTCCCAATTCGTCGACTTTCGGTTCACCGACTCCCAATTTGCCGACAAGAAAACCGGTTGAAATAATTTTTAAAAAAAATTACAACTCGCTGACAATGAAAATACAAGTATAATTATATATTTTTTTCCTATTATAGTATTAATTATATTTATACATATTAAACATTAAATTATTCAGTGCCGATATTTCCGATTTAAATTCCGTTTTTTTTTTTTTTTTTATCATAGTAATTTCTTATAATAGACATTTTTATGAAGTTATTTTCATTCATAAGTTAAAAAATCAAAAGCCGTTGGATGGGACCCTACTGATTGGTAGATTAGTGGATGTATTGTATTTGGAGGAATTTGAATGTTTTATATCCCTATGATTTATATGCATTATTAACAGTGGCGACGAAGTTTTAAAAATGTAGTCGGGCAATTCTAAAATTTGGAGGCCTCAGCCGTCAGAGGCGGAACTAGAAAATTTACGCCCGGGAAAAGTGTAAAAAAAAAATGTAAGTAAGCAAAAAAAAGGAAAGGTCATCAACTTTGTTGGTGCCGACTAAATACGAATATTCTCAAAATGCTTCCTTCAAATAATAAATAAACAAAAAAAAAAGTCAGAACTTTCTGTTTTTCAACCCGCAACCGAGTCACCCTAGTTAACTCTTAAAATTTAAATTAACCCTGTAAGTATCCTAGGACCCCTAGAGCTCTTATAAATAATGATAGGAAACTATTTTCGAAATATTTATATACATATTTTTATAACATATATTGTCATGAGGCCTCGAGGCCATATTTTTGAAAAAACTTCAATTTTGACTTCGGCACTACTGGTTATAAATAAAAAATTATTATTCAGTTTTTAATTATAAAAATACTGTTTTTGGAATTTTATTAGAATTGCGCAGTATGAAGTATGAACAATGAACATATGACATATGAAGTGCTTCTCTGGCTTTTTTATTTTAAAATAATTTTGAACGAAGCTTCAATGTAATAATTTAAAAAAAATAGATGACAATTTTATTTGTTATTTTTTTATTTCCTATACCTTTTTAAAGTATTTCAGCTATAAAAAATCTTTAAGCTTAAAAACTACTGAAAAATTAAAAAATTACTTCTTTAAAGTATCAACTAGAACGAATTTTCTATTAAAAAACTTTTTTTCTCTAACATAAAATTTTCTTTTTAAAATTATATTAAGACTAATCGATTTATCGGTCCACTCAAAATCTAAAAGTGGTAAAAATATATAAAATGTATTGATAATTCGGATGTCTTTGAAGGTTTATAAAACTGTATTTATATTTTATACGTATAGGTGTATTAGGTACTACCGAATGTCCGTAATACTATAATACATATATTGAATATATTGCCCAAAGTGTTATATTCACGCACGATTAAAATTTACAGTTGTAATTCGTATTACCAATATTCACTAATTATTGCATATAATATTCGTGTATAGATATAATATACCCATAATATACCCCAAAGCAACACACATTAATAAAATGTTTATTAATTCTTATTTTAAATTTAATTATAGTAATTATAGATGATAATTATTTCTATAAATTATAATATATAATATATCTAACGTAATAATACGTGGTTTTAGTTTACTTATTTAAATAAGGTTTTATTTACGCATTTACCGTAATTTATTAAATATTTTCAAATTCAAAATGAGTAGTTAATATTTTTACTACCATATTTTGATCAATGAATTTCAAACTATTATCTAAATATACGAAAAAAATGAATAGTTGATAGGTAGATAGGTAAATATTTGCACGTGGTTATTAATAAATTAATGAAATTATTTTGTATTTTTGAAGTTTACATTATATTTTTAAATATTCAAGCAATCAAATCTTTCTTTTCCAATTATTAGCTTCAGCATAACATAATATGTGCTAAAATACATTTTATGGCAATCTTTTCGGTGTTTTTATCAGTTTAAAATGAATTTATTTAGATATTATATGACTGCACGAATAAAAAAAATCTTCCAACAAATTACTAATTTTTGTAATTTTTAATAATTTTAATTAAGCATTAAAATCTATTTCCTTTATTTTTATTCATAGAAAAACTTTGTTGCACGTGCAAACGAAATTACGTGTTTAGGTAGGTAGGTATGTTAATTAATTAAATTAGTAGGTAGTAGGTACTTATTTTTAAATTGTACTTACAAAATATTTTTATTTTTAACATTAATATACATCATTTATACAGAGATACCCATTAGAATACACCGTAAAAAATTGCTTAAATATTTTTTCAACTGCTTCTATAATGATAATTAAACACTTTAAATAAATAACTTGATGAATTCTCTTACATTTTATACAAGTAATCAGTTTGTAGCATATTTATGGGAGGGGACGCACAGGATTTCCACCCCCCAGAGGCTTTTTTTGTGGTTATTTTAAATCGTTATAATAGAAAATTTTCATTTGTCAATATTCAACGTGTAATATTAGTAAATGTGTTGACACGCCTTGACAGCTGTTGATATAATGATAAGAAAAGTGAAATAATAATATTTAAACAAATTAATTTAATCTATGTGTAGATACACTGAAATTTCAACATTTTCTGTCAATGGCAAGCACAGCTGATATATACAATAAGAGCCGTGGAGGTAAGAGTATTATTATCAAAATGTCTAAATTTTTCATTGTTTTATGATTTTTATTGTAATTATTACTTTAAATATTTAGTAGTTAAAAGTGCAGTACGGTATCTTGTGAATATATTTAATATTAATGGAAATTGTTTGATCAAAACATGGAAGCAATGGAGAGCATGAAAAAAAATATAAAACCGGTTGATTTGTGTTTTAAAAGAATTTACTAAAGTAAAGTAAGAGTTACAATTTACACCATATACCACGAAAGACAAAGTATTGTTGATAGGATTATTAAACTAAATATTTTGAACTTAAAATTTTAGAAAGTTATTCAGTAAAGTTTATTCATATATTTAATAATATTTCTAATATGTACATTGTACCTAGAGACTAGAACCCAAAAATATTAAATTAAGCTAACTACATAACTAACTATACATAATCGACTATGAGCGAAGACATGAATTGTAGTTTATTAATTTTTTTTTACTGCTTGAAGTTTAAAATTTTTTATTTATCCATTAATTTACCATTATTTATTATTTATTTACTTTTTAATTTAAATAATAATTTATTTATTTCTATGTTACCTTTTAAATAATGTAAGTTGTAACTATTAGATACCTATGTATTTAGTTTTTGGTATACATTTAAATTAGGTGTTAAAGAATGGCATAGAGAAGGTATTAGAAAAATAAATAGGTTTTGAAATCTAATAAATCCCAAAATGTCTAACAATCTATTATGATTGTACAAATGTTATACATACATTAATTGTATTAATGTTTAGATAATTTATAATACCTATTGAAAATCTATTTAATTATATAATTAATTAAACTAACTTAATTTATATATACTTAGTTATACACAATATTTTCTTAATTATTACTTAAGTATTTTCATATTTTATGATTTTATTTATTTATTGATAGGAAATTGAAACACAAATGTAATTTTAACTTCTAAGTCAACTGGTATAACATCAATTTCTTCAGTAGCTTCAAATACTTCTGTTATACCAGATTTTAATGATATAAGAATAAAATACATTTTCTTTACTTCTCTAAAGTGGTATCTGCTTTTATTTCTTTCTTTTTCTCATGTGCCGCAAGTAAACTGAAACATACAATTAATTAATATAATTAATAATAAAAAATAGTCAATTAATGGACCTAAAATCATAAGTCATAACTATAAATTTTAGGCTATAATTTATAGAAAATATCATATTGTAGTGGTGGAACTTGATGTAAGTTTACGTGATTATAATTACACCCCCCCCCCCATCTAAAAAAAAGAGTTGTAATTATGCCACTGCACTTAATATATGTTTCTCGTACATTTTTATTATCATTTTATTTGGAACAAATAATTATTATAAGAATAAATATTTTGTTTTAATAGATAGTGTTATATTATTATTATTGTATTAATTAGGTACAAACATGTTTAATTTCAATACATAATTTTGCAAGTTATATTATATTTGTATTGTTTACTTTAAAAATACATTAAAATAAACATGATCAAAATGAAAACAAATAATCAAGTTTCTTGTTTTTCATTATTATTAAAATATACACATATAGGTATATTACTTGCAAGGACATTCGCTGTCTAGACATTATGAAGGGTGTCTGACATTTTCTAAATGTTTTTATAGATCAGAAATCTAACGTATTGAGGATACTATATTACGAATATTACGACACCACATGCCTAATATTTATAATTATATACGAATATAGGATATTATAGGATAGTATGACCAGTTGACAAAACTGATAAATTTGATAAGTTGCATAATATACCATATAATATTATATAGGTATATATAAAGGACTGCATACATATTTATGTTCTTTAAAGTATTCGAATACAATTATTTAGACCTACTTAAAATGGATTTTGAATAATTTTTATAAGTATATTTCTAAAAATTAAAATTTTTATTAATTAAATATTGAAAAAATTCAGCCTTATCATATTTGTATACACCTACAGAATACATAATGATGCTAGATAATATTATATTTACTAATATAATATGTACCTACCTGCATTATAGGTAACTACTAATCATAAAGTATTTTAAATATTATTTTATATGCACATTTAGATATTAATATTTAAATACTTCAGTATTTTTACAAGGCAAACTGTAAACTATTATTATAATTTCATATTAATTTAGTTCACTTTAATTTAGTGAAGATTTTATAGCCTAAAAAATAGCCAGTATATTTTACATGATGCCGGTATTTTTCAAATTTCAAACAGGTATTATGTTCGTTTATTTTGATTTTCTATAAAATTCCGATAGAAATATCATTATGTACAAATATTAAATAAAAAATGTACATATTCTAATTACAATATATATATATATATACACTTGTCGAACAAATTAAAAGTATAATTTAATGGGATAATATTATTTAAACATTACTATTCATTATAAATAATATGTTTTTTTTTGTCTTTTTTTAATAACCTTATCAGTGTAAATGCATGACATGAAACACGCGAGTATAACGAACTGCAGTTATAGGTACTTATGTAAATTAAGTCATTTGATGTTAATTATTATTTTATACTGTGGCTAAAATCATTCTCATTAAAGAATATATGCATTGTATATATATAACTATGAAATATAATATAAAACACAACAACTTATTATTAAGCCTGTTGAGAAAAGAAGGTAATTTGTCTGATACGATAATGCTTAAAATTCTTTAAAACAACTTTTGGATGGATATTATATATACCTATTATATTGTAGTGTTACCTATTCGTTGAGATAGAACGCGGTCGTTTAAAAAAAGTCCTTGCAAAAAAATAATATTAAGATAAAAAATAAATAAAATTTAAGAAATTTAAATTGTGTAAATATTTATAAATAAATAAATATATAAAGTTAATATTGTGTAAATATTAGTTTTAAATAGTGTGTGTTATAGTGTAGCAAGGAAAGTATTGTATTTACAGTGGTGTCTTTTTTTATAAATTAAATTAAATTTATATTTTGTTATCGAGCTAGTGATTTTATAATTATGTTTATTTTCGAATTGCAGTAAACACATTTTCGACAATTGTATTCCTATCATTACTATGATGCTTTACCATTTTATAGAGATCATTTTTTAAGTTTTCCGATAGTAAAATACGATTTTATTAAATTTAAATTTTTAAATTTTTCGTAATTTAGAAAATAATTATATTAAAATTTTGAAACGTACATCGAATATGTAATTGATAGTATTATACTCAGTGTGATTACATTTTAAATTTTTTTTTTTTAATTTGGTGCTATTTATAGACTTTGTAGTTATTGAGGAGTTCAAGTCCAAAAAGAGGTAATTTTGGATTCAAAATCCTGAAAACATTAATACAAGATTGTGGTACTCATAATTATATTAAAAATATCTCAAAAATCATTCAACAATTTTTTTAAAGCTATTTAAATTTTTCCAAAAAAATTATAGATTTTGAGATATTTAAGTTCAAATGAGTATCTAGTAAAATAAGATTTTATGTCTTAAAAAAATTGTATGTGACGTTAATCGTACCAACATTACTTTAACTATAAATACTCAAAAAACCGACGGAAAAAAATAATTTGATATTCTGAGCGTATTGAAGCTATAGTTGGTTTAGTTGGTTAGTTGACTAGTATGGTTTAAAATAATGTTTATTTATTATTATTTTTGTAATTTGTAATTCTACAATTTTGTAATTTTGTAATTCACATGCGTTTCGTGCATATCCCATAGTAATTTTGCACCTATGAAGCTTATACTAATCGTCCACATTTTGTTTAAAATAATCAAACGGGAACTTAATAATGTACTGTAGAAGTGCTTTTTAACTGTATATTTAATTCTTATTCTAGAAAATACGTAAATTGTTGTATTATTATATAAATGTACAAATAATACATTGAACATGCCGATTTTAATTTTATGTAGGTTAATGTATTACATTAATTTGGAAGTATTATTAAATGGTAATCTGAAGAAAACGACTAGAAAAATACTAGGAAAAT
The DNA here is from genome assembly GCA_025469235.1 of Pemphigus obesinymphae. Classification (NCBI taxonomy): domain Eukaryota; kingdom Metazoa; phylum Arthropoda; class Insecta; order Hemiptera; family Aphididae; genus Pemphigus; species Pemphigus obesinymphae. The sequence continues at coordinate 31,519 of JAIPRL010000968.1, read as the reverse complement.
ACTAGGAAGTACAATCTTCTTATATTCTCTTTTGCCTTCTCTCCCAATTATTTTGGGTAATACTTACGACGGATAAAATCAAAACAAGAATTTAGGTACTTATATTGTATGTTCAATGTACCTATTAATATTTTACAATATTACCTAATAATTTACACTAATTGTTATAAGTATATTACACCTAGCTGTTGTAAATAAACATTATTTATATTAGAATAAGTAAAGTTACACACAATCAAATGTATTGCTAGGTTTGTATTTAAATTGAATCGTACTAATAAATATTTAAATAAATAATATATGACTGGTAGTATAATAATCATATTTACACCGAAACTCCGCTCAGAATAGTTTTTTTCGAATGCCATTATTTATCTTTACTTTTAAGTGCAGTACATCCTTTAAGGTTATTCTGTCTGATACCACAAAGTGTTTCCACTCCTAATAACATCCCAAGAGTGAAGTCCTTCCAACCCCTACTAGACCCATTTTTTAAAAATGTATATCTACACTTTTTTCGTGTAGGAGTAAAGTACGAGTTTTCGGACACATTGCTGTTTCTAGTAGAAAATTAATTCTACTTGTTAATTTAAAGAAGTAATTTTTCGATTTATTTAGTAGTTTTCTTTAGCGTAAAGGAAAACTACTAAAAGAGATCGAAAAGTATTATAATCTAGAAAATTAAAATTCCAGAAATTTGAAATGAATACCAAATATTAACTATAGTACTATATTGACGCCGTAAGATATAAAAAAAATATTGACCACTTTTCAGTAACTTTTATACAATTTTAAACTTTGATTTGTTTAATTGTATGCTGTATAGTGTATACAGTAAACATTTTTTCGATAGAAGAGGTCAAACAGGATTTTTTAGATAAATATCATTTTAAAAGGAAATTTACTGTAGTTAGTATTTTAAAAAGGTTCATTTTAATTACCTCAGTCGATTTTTAAGCCTAAATTAGAAACTGATACTACACCGAGCTTCGCTCAAAATCTTTTTATTGAAGGATATAATTTATCATTGCTTTAAAGTTAATACATCCGCACCATTAGTATTCCAATCTAGCGAACGAAATGCTTCCACACATGCTTTCACCTCCTACTGGACGGCATTTTTTTTTTCATTTTTATATACATACTTGCAGGTAGAAGGAGTTTTTTGATAAAAAAATTAGTTCTAATTATTACTTTGAATAGGCCACTCTTCAAATTTTCCAGAAGCTATTGTAAAGTAGGTATCTGCCGACGAGTTTTACATACTAAAAGAGCTATTTTTTGTCCATCGTAGCGATTGATTGAATAGTCTTATAAATAATTTGAGAACTGTTTAGATTTCTTAACAATTCAGCTGCTATTAATCAACTTTTTACTTTTTAATACTTGATCTTATTTATTCTTTAAAATTATTTTATGAGATTGAAAATTACTAAATCTTTGTTGACCAAATATTAAAATATAAAAAATATACAAATTTAAAAAGTGAAATAAAACTTAAAAGTTAATTTGTTGATAAATTCAAATCTAATTATCAAATCCAAATCAGACTATATGATAAATATCTACGGTGGACAAAACATAGACACTTTTTAGTAAAATTTAGAAGAAATTCATGAAATATCGACGATAATTTACATGCGTGTGCCTGCGCATATATTATCAGTGTGCGTAATGCTGGTAATGTTGAGTTGCGGGTAGCGAGGTATACACTTACACATACTAACATTTATTTCTAAATTTACATTAATTTAATTATAATAATATATAAATATATAATATTTAATTTATATATACGCATACACATACAACTTGTTCATATTATCTTAAAATTACTTATACATGATCCCTTGAAAATAGCCCGAAAAAAGCTATCTTAAGTGTGAAAAAATTCTACCTAACGAAAATATCTTATAAATGTAGGAAAAATAAGAAATAAAATGATCATAATTACCTACTTATTTTTAAATTATAATTTATGTTGTATATCAAACTTAGCTTAGAATGGTCTTATGTCATAAATTATCTTTGCTTTCAATTGGAGAGTAATAATAATAATAATAATAATAATAATAGTAGGTACCTACACTATCCTGTCTGCAGAGGACCAATAGTATCAACTTGAGACCAACTTCTACCATCTGTATCTAGGCGACATTTTAAAAATAAATATTATTAAATAGTTTTTAAACATTACCCAACTCGACATTTGGTGTGATAAATACATAGATATATATTTTCCTAATTTATCACAAAGAATTTTATCATTTTTTTAGAAACCATTTAAATTGAATTACAAAATTCAAATCACCTTTGCACTTTGTACAAAATTTTTATCTAAAAATTAATGATAACATCGAAACTTATCCACTATTTAATTTTTCCAAACGAAGTAACTCTATTTGTATTATTGGTGTATTTCCTTTTTATATTCGAATATAGGTAATTCTAGAAAATAACAAAGTATACACATTATATGTTTTTTTTTACGTTGTTAAGGAACTGAAACATAGTGTTTTGTATGTTCCCCCGAAGCCAAAAGTATCGAATAGGGTAGGTAACAAAAAACTGCTGATCCGGATATTTGTACCAATTGGTTATAGTGAATGACCCTGGATGAAATCAAAACTGATGGGTGGATACAGAACTTGAACGATGAAATAAAATATATCGACTTACGTGTTCAAATTTTTAAGTAAGGTTGACATTAACTCTATACTGTTATATACTATATAGTTATAATACATTTTATCATTTCAAACATGTTTGATTTATGAAAAGTTATTAAAATTAAATTTTACTACAAAACGATAATATTTTTCAAATTTAATTTTCAGTGAGCATTGATAATGGTATTATGTCATTATAATAATTAATATATATTTAAGAAAAGGATTATTTTTATTGTCGCAACAATATAATTATTTAGTTTTAAATGCGTTTAAAATAGCTTATTGAGTTGGTCTGAATGTCCGCCATTTTTAGTTTGAATTGTTGGATCATTGCCATGTAATCAAAAAAAAAAAAAAAAAGGATTCAAGGATAAAATCGACATTTACTTGCAGACTTGCCGCAGTTTATCAAAAGTTATATATATCTAATAATAATATATTAACATAAGTACTCGTAGGTACTTAAACTGAATTTATTTTTAAGTATCTACTAAATATTATACTTTAGGTACCTAAATTAACTGTTATATTATTTGGGTATTTATAATATACAGATTACACTGTAATTCATTCTTATAACTATGCAAACTTTTGAATTTATTTATTTGTTTTTTTACGAACATATAAATACTATAATTTTGTTTCCCATACTCTGATTTTTATATCACGCTTATATTATACCTACCTACTCATATTATGAAACCTCTCATTTTCGCCACCTAAGAATTATTAGCAAATGTGTATATTAATTATATAGCTAGTTAAGGGGATTATAAGCCGTCATTTATTAAGGGGTGTATAGGCAATTATTAGAATTTTTCACGTTACATGGTGGGTTTGTGTTAGTAGTATTTGGTATTTGGTGTGTGTAAATACATTCGGCATAATAATAGTGGTGTGTTCACTCGCACACCCAGGCACATATAAATAAATACGGCTATCGTATTTGAAAAGACACTAAATTCCATTTCCAACATACCAATTGTCCTAGTGATGCGATAAGGATTCTGAAAAGTAATCTGAATTCGTCATGAAATCTACTTTAGAATGATTTTAACACTTTTTAAATTTTTTTTCCTTGATTTTCACAAAAATTTTAAATATAAATTTTTAAATGTCCGAATTAATTTTTGGCGGACTTGGGGAAAAAAATCAATATGTGGGAAAGTCGATCTAAAGTAGACATTACGATAAATTCAAATCAATTTTATAATCCTTATCGTATCATTAGATCCATCGATATGTTGGAAATAGAAATGGTCTAAATTGCTATGTTACGTGTGTGACAGAGAAAGAGAGAAACAGCTAGATAATCGCTGCTTCCAATCCCAAAACCAAAACGTTATTTTTTTAAACTTTTTAACACAATTATAGTTAATTATTTTTTTCAATTTACTAAATTTCAACAATTAACTAATCATTAACTAGTTGAAATATTTATTGTATTAACTAAACTTTTTACAGTTCATTTTCGTAGTTATAATCCATTATAGTTAATACACTTGGGACATACGTTTCGTGAGGTTGTATGTATTTTTTAATCGAAAATGTTTAAATATTGTAATAAATGGGTATCTACATAACGTTTAGCATGTTATGATGCATAGTTTACGTATTGGGGTTTTACCTATTTTTAAAATATGTTCAGGTCACTTTTCCGGTAGAATGAATCAAATAGAAGTTTTTGGGTAAAGAGCTCTCCGACAGAAAATTAATCTTAAAAACTATCTTTAAAGCGGTCATTTTTCGATTTTTTTAATAACATTTATTTAATCTCCGTAACTGAGTAACTGTAACTATTTAACTAAATAATACGCAAACGACCTACAAAAAAGGTCAAAATAAACATTATAGTGCGATACGTAAACGATATACGGCTTAACGTTGACAATAATTAGAAAAATTATGCACATTTATTACATTTTGTTGAATAATTGTATTCATTCGAATTCTAAATTCTCTAATGGAAAATCAAAATAATGACACATTTTGTTGATAATCTTATATAATGTAATATTTTTATTAGAAAAAAATTAACTTTAAAGTACCTGCATATGTTCAATGTTATTATCACGAGTTATTATTATATATATGAGTATTATACGAGTTTGTTTTAAAATTATTTAATCGAAATTCAAATGATATGTAATAATTAAAATTCAATTTTTTTCTTGTTATCAATTTAAATGCGTGTGTATAAATTCACGGGCAGTGTATATAAATTGTTTTTCATAAATAATTTTGAATACAATTTTTAATTTTTTTTAATAGATTTAAATTAGTATTTTTTTTCACTTAAACTTTAAACTTAACGAGTTAAAACTTAAAATTATTGTTTATTAAGTTAATTAAATTTAATTGAAAATTTATCTGCTGTGAATTTAACTCTATAGGTACATTAATTTTTTCATTAATTTGTCCCTTTTTGCTTAATACCACGATAGCCGTTATTATATTTATTATAAGTAAAAATATAACTAACCAGTGTCGTGCTCACGGGGGGGGGGGGTATGAGGGTGTCATATCCCACTCATGGATTTTGGTCCACGGATTTCCACATAAATATAATAGTAATAATTTATATACTTAATAAAATTCTTAAATTATAGATTAGTTTTATTGCATTTCTATAAGTATAATCAATTATAATTGTGTGCATGAAATACGGCAAATGAACAATTATTGTATTGTATTCATATAGTCAAATCTCATCTTGAGTAAAAAGGTTCTATGTCAAAATATGTAATTGTTTAGGAAAGCATTTTTAAAGTTGGATTGCGAATTTTTCTTTATCACGTAGATCAAATAGTCCATAATTTATATAAAAAATTCAAGCAAACTTTCTTTAACAATATAACATGTAAATATATTACCTATGTGTCTAAATAATAAATGCATTAAAGATAAAAAACCAAAAAAATAAACGTTTGGAGTAAAAAGGTTCTATATAAAGAACCATTTACTGTTAATGTATTTAATATTGAACGGATAAAACCTTTTTACTTTATATGTATTTATTTTTTATTTATTTAAATAAAATATGTACCTAATATGCACAATTTAGTAAATCGCTATTTTTCGTGAAGACAAAAAATATTTGTACGTATATGATGTGCCACGATTTAATACACTTATCTTATATACTATAGGTACTTTATTTACTCTAAATAAATTATTTGTCATTCCTTGTAGAACCTTCAAACTAAAATTAAGAGTAAAAAGGTTCTATGTAATAAAAGCCAAATTAATAAATTACTGAATTTCAAAGATACGGAATCTTTTTGCTTTGTGTATCTCGTTCATTATATTGGTTGGATTTAAATATAGTTTCTAGTGTAAAACATGTACCATTCAATGAATACGCGAAAAAGTCAAAATCTAAAAAAAAAACTGAAATAGAACCTTTTAGGACGCTGGACACGTACACAAATAACTTTTTTTTTTGATAGTGATTTCTCTATTCGTGCCTAAATGTAGTACTTAAAGAAAAAAAAAATAAAAATGAAAATCGGATGTGAAAGGATGCTGTACCGACTATCTAATACTATACATACAGTGACCGTATATAATAATATAGGTATATATAGTTTATCCGGACGGGAACGAACGGGGTTTTCGTATACTATATAGTGTGCGCCGTATAAGAAAGGAGTGGGTTTAGTGTTTAGGGGTTGTTTTATGCGGAAAGTGGCGCCCGGGGCAATTTGTCGTTAATCCAAACGTACACGGGTATCACACACACACACACACACACACACACACACATACATACTCGATACACACATGCAAATATACATAGAAAATACACACTGACACTCGTACAACGCCGGCGTGCGCGCGTATATATACGCGTGGTGAATATACGCGATGACGTAATCAACCTTTCAACGGGCGGAACTTGCGCGCCCGTACGGGGCCGGGCCAGCTCCCACACACACACATACGCACGGCACCCACGGGCTCGCACGTTTTACGCACACATATACACACACGCGAAATACACGCGTTGTCAGTCGGTCGCGTTTACCCCGTTGTCGTCGTCGCCGCAAACTTTCCGTTCACTCTCCGTATATAATATATATAATACGCTCGTGATGTTATAGACGATCGGCCGGTCCTCCGGGTCTTTCGCTCTCTATTTCCACACGTTTCAACGCACGTGTAATTTTCCTACATACCGACACCGTATTTTTCGGCTGGGTTTTATTTATTTATTTATTTATTTATTTATTTATTTCCCCCCCCCCCCCGTTTTCCATCACTTCCGAACTCCGAACCGGGAAAACAATCGGCCCGTCCGCGGCCGCGATCATGACCGCCGGCGCGCACAGTCATTGCCGCCGGCCGAACCGCGACGGCCACCGCGGCGATCACTCGGCTTGACACGCGAACCGAACCGCATCGGCGAGCGACTGTACACGCGTAACGTTTCCGGACCGAGTCGGGTGCCCGTGTAGTCGTGCGAGTGCGAAACGGACGCGGCGAACATGATGGACCCTTTCTACTGGGACCACCACCATCACCAGCAACAGCAACCTCACCATTACCATCATCACCTGCACCAGCAGCATCACCAGCAACATCACCTGCAGCCGGCGCCGCCACTGCCGCCACCGCCGCCGCCGCCGCCACTGTCGTTGTCGTCGTCGTCGTCGGCGTCGCACCATCAAGACCAACAGCAGAGGTTAGACGCCGCCGCCGCCGCCACTCGGCAGAACGACACTGATAACGCGTCCGACGATTCCTATCTGACGTCCTCGCACGTGAGTACCTAACCTATACCGTATATACCGTATATATTCGATTTTCGAATGTTTCTCGATCGTTTACAAGGCAAGCTAAATAGTTGCTACGATATTAAAATTTTGCATATTAAAAGACTCAATATGTTGAGTTAATATTCGAATTTAGTATCTTCTAATAGAAGGGAAGTTGGTGGTTTTCAATAGTTTCCACCGTATATACTTTCGAATAGAGGATATGACCATTGACCATATATCGTCACTTCTAAGTTAAGTAAGGCACTAGACTTTATAATTATAGCAGAAATTATTTTCGCAAGCTCCAGCGCTAACCTGACGATCCTATGTTTTTAAATCGTCAATAAATTATGGAATAATTTATTTTCATTTTTATGTTAACTGAAAGCATTAATTGAGCACAAACATTTGATACTATACTGTGAATGTTTTTCGTATTATCGCTAACTTCACCGCGGAACTCTATATTGTGTATACTGTATACCACAATCTATATATACGTATATACCTAATAATAAAATAGGTACCTAATACATATTTACATTTTTATTTCGTATTTGCCAAAAAAAAAAAAATAATAAAAAAATACAGTGTATTAAGCATTTTCTTTTTTCGTAATTCTCGACTACCTACCGAATATTTAGATTTATCAAAATTATAACGTGGAAGTACGCACGTACAGTCCTGTATTTAGTATGGCGTTTGTTTAAAAATAGGTAAGAAATTTTTATTCTATCTTTACTCTCCATATATACGAAACATACGTTACGTTTTATATAGTTTTATTTCGCGTGTCGAATAGTTTTCAATTATTACGACAAACTATTATCTAACCTAATTTGACATAAACGATTTAGGAACTTTATACAACTCGAATAATTCATTTTCACGTAGGTAGATATATAATATGACACATTTTAATACTTTTTGCATTGAACTTATTAAATAGAAGTTTTTCGTTGATTTAGCTATATATATAATATTATATTATATATCTTTTAATATATAGGTAATATAGGTATTATATTATATACTTGATACATAATTAATTTATTTGAAAAAATCGATTTGTAGTATAAGTATAATTATTAGGTAAAATGTATAATTAATTTTGTTTACTATTATTGTATAACTATTATTACCATTTTAATATTTGCTCAATAGTTTTTAAACTTTTATATTATATTTTTGAAATTTTTTAAAAGTCAGGTATACAATTTGATTAAATTATTATGTAGGTACTTAACTATTTCAAAACGAGATTCGGAAAATTTTTTTGGCTTTCAGTTCATACATTTAAAATTAAAATTACTACAAAAGATAATACAAATTATTTAATATTATTTATCTCATTAAATATTTAAAATTGCATCTATAGGTAATATTATATAATATGTAATATATAATTGATATATATATATATATATATATACACGAGTATTTTAACTATATTACATATATAGAGATAATAAAACGTAATATTTAAATGGATTAAATTTAAAGGTCTGTTACGCTTTTGCTAATCAATTTGTCATGCTAATTTGATGCTTTTAAATGTTTTGTCAGCATGTTTATAATAGGATTTCTAACCCTATCTGTACGTATCAAATATCAAGTCTTCGCCCGCAAATTTCACAGTTCGATAAATTGCCTATGTAAAAGTGATTTGAATGGAAAAAATGTTAATATTGCATAATATACCAAATTATATACTTACGTTTCACGCGACTATTTTTTTATTAATTAGATTATTTTAATTTCTATATTTTAGTCGTCTAATTTATAAAGTGAACTTATCTACTTACCGTTGTAGTACCTACCTATATATGATATAATATATTTTATATTTTGCAATAGAATAGGAAATGTGGTAAAAAAAAAAGTACCTACTTGTGGGTTATATGTATAGGTATTATTATTTTATGAGTATAATCTAATTCACTTAAAGTGATTCTCACCTCACTTTTATCCTAACAATTATGTATATTTTTAATGTTTTAATACTCATATATTGGTAGGTAATTAAAACTATGTTTTAAAAACTTAAGCTTTTTTCTTTATGTACACTTAAATAGGATACTCCGTTGTAATCAAAATTTTTATTTTGAGTAGGAACCTTCTTTTTCACTATGTGTTCGGTTAATTTTTCAAACAGTTTTCATCTAAGTATTTAAATTTAAAATATATGTATCTGAACGATAAGTTTCATTATTTTAAATAGCCTTATTATTATTATAAAACATTGAAGCTCAACGATCATATATAGAATATTTCAATATAATAAAATATTTAAATAGAGAAATCAGATTTAATGATGAATGAAATCGAAAGGGACGTTCAGTGGGAGATCTATAGACTTAAATAAAATTTCAATAAAAGAAAAGAGAAACAATTCAGTTGAGAACGGAAAGAAATAGGATATGTATATTATATATGAGACAAAGAAGAACAATGAAATAAAATGTGACCAACGTTTCAACCAACTTAATCAGAGTTTAGTATGCAAAAGGAGGCGTGTTTGAGGGATAACCGGAAGGAGTGAAATGGAACAAGGTTGTTACCAAAACAAAGGTGGGAGAAATAAATAATTATGTATATCTATCCAGAATCAAAAATATAGGTACCAAAAGGATAGCCAAGCTTTACTAAGGATTTTTAAATAAATTAGACGAAAATTTGTAATTAAGAATAGCTAAAAATGTACACGTTCGAAGGGGAGTTTTAATATATAAATACAAATTATTGAAAAAGTTATCTGAATATATTTTGCATTAGAAAACTTTTTCATATTTAGCTTTTTGACTTTTTAGTTTGTTCTGTTGTATAATATGTAATTTATGATGTTTCACTGTAAATCGGTTTATAGATGCAACCGAAAGAAGTACACTTAAAGTATATTCAATTTAACCTATTACCCGACGTGGTGTTTCACAAAAAATCAGGGAATATTTTCGATTTAATTTGTGACATTTTTTAGCTTAGCGAGCGAATGGAGCCGGTCGCAAAGAGCGGAGCGATTGTGGCCCAACTTCCCATCTGTTTCTCACGTGTACTGATAAACGTTTGTACTTATTTTGGTCGGGGACCAAATGGTGGGGGGACAAAATGTCCTAGAACCTCATCACCTATAATAGTTTGCCCAGTTCATGAAGTGTGAAATTTTTTGACTGGGGTATAATACTGTGTACACTTATTGTTACTGCAAATTAAAGGTTTTAAGTTTCCCAATAAAATATTTCGAATATATTACATAGTTATTTTAAACGAATATTTTAAATTTACACGATATATAATAATCAATACAACTATTGTAGTTATTGTTATATTAAATTGATATTAGAATTAATTAACCTAGGTTGGTGTAATATATTTTAACCGTGCGGCGTGCCATCCGTATTCATACATATTTATTTACCTTTAGTTTGATATTTGATTTATTAGTTTGAATAAAAAAAATATTAATAAATGTGGTCATCGTTTATATTGCTTTCCAAGTTTTCACCCCACGCAACCTGCACTACAATATGGGCGTGTTAACGTGTGCCTATAAACGTATTATTAAACAATTTCCTAAACATTTATATTTTATTCACCTATTTATTATATCAAACCATTTTCGTGTTGGCGTTTGATCGAAATCTATTATAAATAATTCGATAACATCAAATTATTAAATTATTTATGTATGTTCTATTGAAAATAGTGTATGCGAGATTGATTTAATTGTAAGAAAAAAAAAATTTGTAGTATGCAGTGGTGCAGTTATCACCCAAATAGGGAATAAGATATAAATACAATTGAAAATTGAATATATCTTCTTAATATAATTTCCAATTTGTTAGCATTACTACCATGTTGGATAAAATAATTATTTATATTTTACTTTAATATCTATAATAAAATTTGAAATAACACTATCAACATAATCTATCTGTAGGAATATTTATCTATGTACTTTTTTGAACAGCCCTCGTCTTGAATAAAATACATTTTAAAATTATGCCGATTAAGTATTTAGATTGTACCTATTATATTAAAATACTTTTGCACATATTCATTAATATAATATTAAATATATTGTAGAATTTTTTTAAATATTTCAACACTTATTTAAATACCAAAGAATTTGAGTCAGTTTTAACATAAAATTATATATTTAATTAAGGTTATACTCGTAGTTATATATATACATATTGACCATTATTATAGTATACATTTCAAAATTTAATTTAGATTTTGAGTAGATCGAAGAATTTACTGTTTTTACAATGATATATTTTAAATTCTAAGAGTAGTAAAGAGACTAAATATTTTTTATTTTTTTTTGGACAACATTTTGACCAGATAAGAGTTGAGTAGGAGTTTTGGAGTTTGTATGTTAAAGATTTATTAATGCAAATTAGTTCTAGTTGGTACTTTTAATAGGTCGTTTCTTGATTTTAAAGAAAAAGTATACCTACGTTTTATACGATGTACGTTGTATACAGTATTTTATAAATACAGAGAAAATAACAAAATAATAATTAAATAGTTGATATTATGGTAACTAACTTTTATTTTTTTATTTGGCTATGGCATTAGGAATTTTGTGTGCCAATATTTAGCACGAAATTAGCATGAATTGGTACGAGCATTTTCAAAATTTGCACGATTCTATTTTCCGAGAATTAATAAAAACTGTAGGAGGGCTGGCGCAACGTTTCACCAGCCCCCCCCCCAGCCATAAACTGATATTTTTACAAATTTTTCTTTGCCAATATTTAGTACGTAATTAGCATGAATTTGTACGACAAACTCTGAAATTCGCACTATATTTTTTACCAGGGAAAAATGTACTCTTATTGCATTTACCTCATGAATCTCTTGCCTGAACTTTTCTTTCAGATTTTTCTCACATCCCATTTGTAGAGAATATGCACTTACTATTTTTAATACTTTATCCTCTTATATTACTCTCGCTAAAATTACTCTATTGCTTTTCCTAATCACCTCTACCACTTTTTCTTTCAATTCTTCATCTAATATCACGCCTACGCCATTCCAGAGTATATGATTGTATATCACTCATCAATTTCTCTTGCTTTCTCCACTTTCCACTATATTTGGTAATATTTTATTGGTCATTTACGATAAAACGCTTCATGTAAAAATTGTGGACGAAAAAATTATCTATAAAAAAGTAATATGAAATTTATGTGTACAACTGTTTTCACATTTTATCTCAATTTTAATGAAAAAATGAAGACATTCATATTGTTTTATTTATTTTTATAAAAAAACAAGATTATCTATTACATATATATATATATAGCATATCTGGCTGATTTTGGTATATCAATTTTTCACGTTTTATAAGTTGTAAAACAATAAATTTTTACTATATAACTTTAATCTTAAAAAATCAATATATCGTAAGATGGACTTAATCGTAGCTAGATCGTAAGCTAGATAATATTATTAGCTATCATTGGTTTATTGTTGCATCTTTCTACCATATTTTTGAGTTGAAAAAATCAAGAAATACGTAAAAATGATTTTTAACAAATATATATTGTGATTACACAACTTTCAAAACTGACATTAATTTTTTAATTCTTCTTAAATTATTTTTAAATTTTTGGAATTTCATTTTTCTTAAATTTTCACTAAAGTTGCCTTTAGAAAACGGTTTAAAAGTCGTATGTATAACATCCTTTTAGCTGTAAGTCTTTATGTAGTGTAAGATTTGATATATAAAGGAGAGCATTATTGTATCATTCGGTATTTTCATAAATTAAATATAAATAAATAATACAAATAATTCTAAATCTAATTGTAATACAGATTTCAAAGAAATAATTTTTTCCTAATACGAGTATATTTTGTAGATACTTACCTATAAATTTTGATAGTAATTGGTTATATACGTGTACAGCTGCATTATTACACTAAAATAAACTTTTATCATGGTTCCGATGCCATTGAAATTCCGGGATTGGTCATAAAAATTCATATTATTATGTACTAAATATTGAGGGAAAAAATTCCTAAAATCCAATAAGGAAGGGGGAAATATACGATAATACAAGGATAATCTGTATTCTTATTTTACTCTCAATTAATTAATAATAATTAATAGTAATTAATTGTAATATAATTAATGAATTATTTATAAATTTCATTAAACTCAATCCTGGATAATTACAAATATATAATTTTGATAGAAATCAAAACTTATGATATTAAAGTTCAAATTTTTTTTTACAAAATATTATATTATGTAGGAACCTACCTAATGAGTAGGTACCTAATGATGTAAATGTATCACGGAGATCTTACAAATGTAATAACTTTTGTAATGTTCAATAAAATAAATATAAATAACATATATTACTTTAAAAATATTTTTAAATTGTTAGATTTTCATTTTTCTTAAATTTAAAAAAAAAAAAAATGCCTATACAGAACCCCTTAAAACAGATGTTTAGTATTCTCTTAAGAGGACATTCTACGTGAAATTGTTTCCATATAAAAACCATTTTTGGATCTATGTACAAAGCTTATAGGAGACTATAATTACAGAAAAATAGTTTGACATCAATAGAAAGAACATGACTTTAAATATACTTTCTCTAATAGTTTTTTTTAAAAATGTTGAAGCGTTAAAATGTTCGAACATATCAAATTAAAAATATATTAGGCTTTATATACTAATAATAGAAAAAATGTCTGAAGAAGCACAGTTTACAGGTTATTTTGTCATCTTATTCATCGGGAACAATTTAGGAATGAATGACTATCTTCTAGAAAGTAAACACAAATTTCTGACGTAGTCATAATATTTTTAAAATTAATTAAATAACAATATTGTTTCCGATAAAATATATAAACTGAGATATACGAATTGCATTCAAAAGTAATTCTACTAATGCAGTGTTTTACTCAATAAAAGTCAAACTCACAAGGTGTCACATTAAATCGGAGTTTCAAGGTTACACCTAATATAAAAGGATTTGCACTCGGTAGATGTTGCACTTAAGCTAATAGTAAATATTTTAATATATTATTATAATACTTATGGAAAATAGTAGAATGCGAATTTTGGAGTTTTTCGTGTAAATACATGCTAATGGCGTGCTAAATATTGGTAAAGAAAAATTTGTAAAAATATCAGTAATTTATGACTGAGGAAACTGGTGAAACGTTACGCCAGTCCTCTACAATTTTTTATTTATTTCTCGGAAAATAGGACCATGGAAATTTTGAAAATAATCTTGCCAATTCATGCTAAGTTCGTGCTAAATGTTGGCACATATAATAAGTCCAAATTCCCAATGGGGGGGGAGGGGTAACGCTACGTACGTAATACATTCAATATTATTATACATTACTTTACTTAAAATCGTTTACAGAATGCAATAATTTATCTTTACATTCAAATCTAAAATAATAATAATAAACTACCTATCCAAAGACTGAAAATACAATGGACAAACTTTCACTACGTGTATCTGTACGATTTTTTTTTTTATTTTTTTTTAATTTTTCTATGTATATTATACACTTTTTGGCGGTATGAGTCGACTGTAAGTTTTGAAGTAAAGATTTTTTTTGATAAAAATTTTGTACTGGTTGGAACTTTGACGACGTAAAAAAAAATAAAAAAATTTTGAATTTTTTGATTTTTACAGTCGTTTACTGAAGCGTAAAAAAACATTTTATAATAAAAATATTTTATAAATGTAGGAAAAATAATGAAATTACAAATAAAATTGTTATGGTTATAAATATTTTTTTAAACATTATTTCACCGAAACTCCACTCAAAATCGTTTTATATAGAATGAAATAATTTATCATTACTTCCAAATTCCATATATCTACCTGATGGATATACCTGGCAAGTAAAGTACTTCTTCTCCCCCCTGGCTCGATTATTTTTAAATTAATTAGTTATCATCGAATGACATTTTTTTTATTCCCTCCACTTCGATAATTAACAGAAATAATTCTTCAATAAGAAAAAAAATACTTATGCCTATAGTACTACGAACAAGTATATATAGATTATGTACTTATTCGAACGGAATATGGATTTTGTTATATTAATAATTGTATTTCAATACTTTATTGCACTGTATATTATCAGATATATATATATATATATATATATTATTGTATGTAAAAATACCACATGAAGAATAATTTGATGTTTGAATAATTGAACATGATGTGTTTAATATAAGTTATCACACTACCGAATTAAAATACAAAAAAATTTTAGAATTTATATATCAAAAATACAACTATAGTTAGGTATACCTATAGGTATATACACACCTAACCTATATATGTATAAGAGAAATATATAGCTGAATAATGTGCTGACAATTTATATTTTCCAAAAACTATATAGATACGTAAACTTAGCTTATAAATATAGATTTCCGTAAAAAATTTCAAATTGTGTGTGTGTAAAAAAAATTAAAAAATGTTGTTAACAAACTCACGCAATACAACTGGCGGAATATAAAACGAATTCGTTTCCGTTGCTAAGAAATATGTAAAACATTTACAATATGTATATAGACTGATAGGGTAATGGATTTTACAAAATTCGTTTCAATGTTAATACACAGTGTACACATATATATACACATATTATATACATAATATATAGAACGTGCCGTGAAAACAACGATAAACAAAATGTAAACTGACGCGATTTGTCAACAACTGATTTGAATACTGAATTATTCGTGTAGGTACATTAGGTAAATTTCGATTACAATACAATGGTTTTTATATTCAATTTTTCAATAATATCGATTATTTTATGGCAACTATGCCTATTTGATTTCTTTTGAATTCGATTGAAATAATATTATTGAAGATTTTCAAACAACAACAATTTACGAACATTTTTTAAAAAATATGACTAATTTTTAGTAAATTTTGATGTTTTCCCAGGTTTTCATTTTATACTCGTAATTATAATTATATATTACTGTCTATATTATATAATAAAAAATACAAATTATCTGAAATACACCTACTCATAAGTATTATAGTTTTCAAAGTATTTGATTCACGACAAAAATCAAAATGTACATATAACTACAGTGATCTAGTATCTCTAGTATAATCTTACAGTCGTGACAAAAAAGTAAAAAGTACTTATATTTTGTTTTGATTGTGAACACTTAAATTTAATAACACTAATCGATACTTGGTAGTAAACCTTGACGCGTTCAGGGGTACGTTCGAATATTCGTAGAATAGAGTTGAGTGGAATAAAGTTGATAAGAGTAGAGTTGTAGTCACGGTCTTCAAGAACCAAAATCTTAGAATCGTCTGAGACCGTGGCTATAATGATCGATTGAAATCCCTCCAAAAATATATATATGATAAGATTTTTTGATACGTGATTGAAAATATACTCTAAAATTTCTTTAAATTATATACAAATATAATACCTATTTCAACTGTAACTTACACGATGAAATGTTAAAAGTAACTATACATACCTACTACAAAATAAACGATGGCGTTGAAAATGAACGTTGAAATAATATAAAATATTCATAAATGAACATTAGTTGTTATCTATATATGATAAAAATTATTATCAGAAGAGTAACGACTACTCACTTATTTCATTCGGGTATTACAAGAGGTTAGTCGAAGTGAATAACATGATCTTTTCGAACGGTGGTCTGTTGGTCAACTTTGATTTCTCGAACTACACGCAGTTGATTATAGTTGACTATAGACTATAGTTAACTCGAGTTGAGTTTTTGAACACACCTAGAAGAATTTTTCAAACGCACGATGATTTATCATTGTTTTTTAATATTTATAATAATAATAAAACACTATATTATATGGCTTGAGTCTGTAGAATGTGAGATAAATGCCCAAACACCCGTCTCCTATATGTATCCTGCAGTCCATGATTTTTTTGTTAATGGTATTTTAAAAAGTTTTGTTATTTTATAACCATTTTTGTAAATCATTTTTAATTTGAGATGTTAAATATTTCTGGTCGTATTTTGTTGTTAAAATAAAGACATAACCGGTATTTTAAGTACCTACTATAGCGCCACTATATTATTTATATATTATGTAATAATATTATTATTTTATACGCAATAATATATTACCGCCAGTTCTTACTTTTTAGTATGAAGTCATAAAGTTTAACACCCCGAGTTATGTTTTTTCTAACCCAGAGTTTTATAAGTACCAACCGTTTTTAATTCGTAGGGGAACAAATGGGAGAATTAATGTATATTAAGATCAGTATATGAAATAAAATAAAAACTAATAACCCTAAAATTATTTAAAAATGTATAAAAATAAAGTTTTTAATGAATTCATTCCTATAACTATAATAGCCAATATATAGGTACTTAAAATGAAATTCGCTTTCTAGTTAAACGACGTAATGGTCATTTATGTTATAAATTAGGATTCGAGGTTTAAAAATAACCATTTGATAAAAATATATACCTATAGTGTATTTATGTAGATATACTATAGCTACACCTACATTCGGATTACATATTCTGTTTAAAATGTATTTATTTTTCGATAGTCTCTTCAGATATTAGGCGTTATATATTTATATACGTACGTATTAATATACCGACATTTAAAATTCGAAAAAATATTATAATTGTGTATACAAGATGTATTGTTGTTTCGTATCTGTAACTCTGTAGAAAAATGAGTTTTCCTAATTATGATTTTTAGAATGCACTTAATTGTATAATTATCAATACTTTTTCTTCGAATAATTCTTGAAATACTTTGTAGATGATACATGCGTTTTAGAGCTAGTATATATTATATAATGCACATATCCCTATGCATCATGTTTTCTGGTTTTAATGTACACTAAACTAAATATATTTACGATTTCAATAAAAATATAGATTAATTTTATAATATGGTTGTTCATATACGTCCAATTAAATGTTTGTTGATTTAAAAATAAAATATTTGTTAATTTAACAGTAAAATAACAACACGTATTATTGATTTAACAATACCTTTTATCAATATCTTGGGTAAAATTGTCTAATTGAATACAAATTTATTTGAATTAACAAATATTTTTTCAATTTAATAACATATTTTATTATAATAATAAAATCTGTACCTATTAATTTTACAAATTATTTTTATTAAATTATAAAATATAACAAGACGTGTATTATTGATTTAACATATGTCTTGGGTAAAATTGTCCAATTGAATACAAATTTATTTGAATTGATTCATGCAAAAAGGGTCCTTAGCGCCATTTTTGGCAAAAAAACATGTTAACAGCAAATTTTAAGTTTTTAGGGGTATTTTCAATGTTTTATGTAATAACGGACTTTATTCAGACATTCTCTGTGCTAGAAAACTCCGTGTTGATTTTCCGTTTCATACAAGAAGTATGAAACTAGTACTTATTATAAGTATAATAAGTACTTATTCCCGGACTAAGTTCCGTTTTTATACGAATTCCTCCTATTATTGTTTCTAAATTGCCATATCACTTGTCTTTTATCCCTATGTTTTATCATTCTGTAGTATTATTTTATTATCAATTGATGTTTTGATTATATCATTATCACTTGATATTTATTTTAGGTTTTTTCGTGAATAAACAACGTGGATTAAGACTTATTTCATCATATAACATCGTATAACATCAGCCAATTCCTCTGATGGTACTTGCCTACAATATTATGCTTGAGGAAAATACTATAGAAGTATGTCGAAATGATTTTTTATCTCTATATTCCATTTCTGTAATACGTCTTATACCTACCTTTATTAATTCAAATTTTGAATTAATAAATGTTTTGTTAATTCAATTATAAATATTTTGTGTTAATTTCTTTCTTTTTTCTGCATAGAATAAACGCCCATTTCTTAATCGAAATAGTCAATTTAAACAGAATATTTTTTCAATTTAATAACATATTCTATTATAATAATAAAATCTGTTTTCATTTTACAAATAATTTTTATTAAATTATAACTTATATATTTGTGAAATTTACAAAATTAATTTGTTATTGTAAATACATTTTTTATTAATTTAACAATATATACATATATTTTAGTACACAATAAAAATTTTATTATTTCAACAAATATTTGTTTGTTAAAATTTGATTATTGCATATTGTCATGGGTGGCAATATGAATTGCGGGGTCCCAAGCAAATTCATTTTTCGGGCGCCTACATTTTTTAAACTTTGTTTTGTTAGGCAAGAAGAAATACCTTAAATAATGTTGTGATGAAAATTATGCGTAGAAAGGAATAAATAAAAAGCATTGTGTTTTTCTTCTTAGTTCTCAATGAAATATATGTTTTAAACTTTCATATGGCGCTAGGCCCTAGACAACTGCTTAGGTTGCATTGCCCTTCCGCCGGCCCAGCATATTATTAATTTTATCAATGATGTTTGGTTCAGCGTACATACTATATATACCTACATTAGGATTGTATTAAGTTAAAAAAAACCTATATATTGTGGTGTTTTGACTTTTGGTGAAACTTTTATTTTTCCTTTTCGTTTTTCTTGAACAAAACGGCCCATAATATAACGATAACCGACGTATAATAATATGCGGGAAAGACATGAAAAAACCACGATAAACTTATATATACAGGGCGGCGAATTCAATAATATCGGTAAACGGTAAAATACCGTGCGCACACTGAACCAAATATCATTGGTAGAATTAACAATAGGCAATAATCAAATTTTAGCAAATGAATATTTGTTGAAATAATAACGTTTTTATAATTTTAATGTATATATTGTTAAATTAATAAAAAAATGCGTTTATTTTACAATAACAAATTCATTTTGTAAATTTCACATAATATACAAGTTATAATTTGTAAAATTAATACAGATATTCTTATTATAATAAAATATGTTATTAAATTGAAAAAGCATTTGTTAATTCAAATAAGTTTGTACTTAATTAGACAATTTTACCCAAGATATTGATAAAAGATATTGTTAAATCAATAACACGTGTTGTTATTTTACTGTTAAATTAACAAATATTTTATTTCTAAATCAACAAACATTTTATCGGACGTATGTTAACAACCATATTATTAAATTAATCAATATTTTTTTATTGAAATCACAGATATATTTGGTTCGGTGTATTTTAAGTTTTAAATTTTAGGCAAAGCGTAATAGGATCTCGTGATTTTATAATGATGTTTATTATATTTTTTTCTGGAAATAAATTTGAATTGACTATTTCGATTAACAAATGGGCGTGTTTGTTCTACGAAGAAGAAGGGAAGAAATAATGTACACAAAATATTTGTTGATTCCATTGGACAATTTTAGCCAAGACATTGCGATAAAAAAATATCGGTAAATCAATAATACGTTTTGTTATTTTGTACTGTTAATAGTTAACAAATATTTTATTTCTAAATCAACGAAAACATTATATTTATCGGACGTTATCGTTATCGAACGTTATCGAATCGTTATCGTTATCGGACGTTATCGGATGTTTACAACGATATTATATTGAAAATCGATCAATATTTTTTTATTGAAATCACAGATATATATATATATATATATATATTTGGTCCGGCGTGCAATATATAATACGCATATAACGCGCATAATAATACAATATATATATATACGGTCGTCTACTGAAATATTATTAACATTACGCGTAAAAAATATAAATATTATATATATTATGCACTTACATGCATCATTAATATGGGCACCCGATATAAATGTATTGTGTTATGCATATGTATGTGTGTGTACGATGTACGCGTACGATATTTGTGTGTCTTTGTGTAAGCGCGCCGTACGTGTAATGGTGAAATTTATAGCCGGTACCTGTGTCAACTTAATAGGGGTCTTCGGGGGTCAGGTGATTTTTCCCCGGGCCCGTCGTGCTCGCGGGGGGTTTCGCGCCGGCCACCTGCGGGGCGGGATGTGTTTATATATATTATGCCAGTTTTGTACATATATATATATATATACATACACAAATATACATACTTAGACTTTGGTTATATAATATACGTATTTATATATATATATGTTGTATATTATATACATTATGTACGTATTTTATATAGGTATACACTATATATATATACTATATATACCTATATATACTATATATATAGGTAGACCCAGGGGTAAATGTGAACAATAGGGGCACACACGAAAGCGGGGAAGTTAACTTTTGACACCGACCCAGGAAGTCCGCGTGCAAACGGTAAATTTTATAATTAAAAACGGTTACTTAATATTCATGCGCTTATTGCGTTTACGCCCCATTTTGCTCATTCTGTGTGTGCACCCGTGGGAATCGCATACACACACACACACACGTCGATCCTGCAGTAGTTTTATCGGATATTTATATCTGACCGTTTTAATTGTATACCTTCCCCCTTCCCCTTTTATATACTATTATAATACAATATTATTATTATTATTATTATTATTATTATGTTAGGTGTATAATATAGGTATAACACTACATATCTCGTCGTAAGTATTTAATTATTAGTATCATTTGTGTCGTTTACATTTTTTTTTTTTTTTTTTGTTGTAAATAAAATATTCTAATAAATAGGTATTTCGGCAGTGCCCAAATGGACATTTTTCCAATCGGTATACATTCCCGAAAAAATTTGCTCTATTTGTAGGTATATTTACTTAGGTATAGCCATAGGCGTGCGCAACGGAGTGTAATTTCACTGCACCCGAACGGGCCGGATGGGCCATTAATTTTGGTTTTTACAGCCAACGCCAGTGGAATCGGTGAAATTTAAGCGATCGGCGGTTTCCGAAAATAATTTTTTTTTTTTTTTTTTTACTTATTTTTTGTAGTTTATAAGTAGTAATCCAATAAACATTTTGTAATCTTAAACATTTTATACAGGTAGTTGAACGTTTAATAAACATTAAATTAATGTTTAGTTTAATGCTGAACATAACCTTTAAAAAACAATGTTTAATTCATCATCATCATTTTGTTCATATTTAAATGTTTAGCGCCTATAGGATAAATTTCATGGGGGCAAACCCAAATGAGTTATAATATTTTCATGTAAACTACCAGTTTTAGAAATAATCCATTATAAAATTATTCGGTACCATAACGATAATATAGGCACGGCGAAAGAGGGGTAATTTTTTAATCGTCACTGCGAATTTAATACTAGTCAAATCGTCTGATGTCAAAGTGTGTTATACTTTCCGGTATATGACATAATAAAAGTCACGTTTTTCGGTGTTCTCCAGAGAGGGCTAATGTACCTCCCCTGCCCCCTAATGGGCACCTTTATACAGGGGCTTTAAACAAAAGGGAGATAGACAAAACCGTGAGGGCACTAGGTTTACTTACTTCTAAGTTATGAGTAATCCAAAACTCAATATTGGATTACCCAAAAAAGTGATTTTAGTATATTATATACCTATTATTAGTAGGTACGACACATTTTGCCACCTGTACGAGCTCGTTCTGGCCGCCACTGAATGCGTTGCGGCGATTCAAAAAATTGCTCCTCCTCTGCCGTTTCTGTAATTGCATACCAGTACTGTAACATTTATATGTACCCACAATTCCCACTATGTTTGTATCTTTATAGAGTGTAGCTTGGTCGATTAAGCATGAATAAAAAAAATTTTATGGAAGTGTTAGTCGGCGGTTCGAATACAATCGCCGAAATTAAGATTTGTTGCAAAATTTACAGCAAAAAAAAAAAAACATATTCCGGGAAGATAGTACAATAATAAAATAGAGGGGGGGGGAATACAGTAAAAATGCATGACTGCTTGCAAGTTTTTTTTTGGGGAGAATGGGGAGGCGTTCAGAAGAATGGTTCAATGTTGCGTTGAACCTTGCCATGCAATGTCGTATAAACTTTCAAAAATTGTTCAAATAAGATTGACTGAAAAGTTTAACAACATTCGATCAAACCAAATTTAATGTTTATTTAATATTTATTTAATGTTAATTATTATACAATATTTAAATGTTGCATACAGTAAATGTTTAAATGTTTATTAGGAATAAGGGCGGTAAAAATGTTTGCTGTACTTGACTTCTTGCTCTGCGCACGCCTATATACCTACAGCGTCATATTCTCTCCATTCTCATATCATATATATTACTTTCCCTGCATTATCAATTAAGGATCACGACACACTCACCGGTAATATTTTTTTAAGAGATAATTTATTTACATATACACACATTAAGAAGGTTATAAAGTACGGATTGCCATTTTGAGAACACGATTCCGTGTCGTCTGTTCATTTAATTACCCTTGAAATATGGCACGATTCCATATACGCCAGATCTGCAGTATGCTGCAACGTTTCAATTTATTCAATTTTAAATATATGTATCATAACGTTGTAAATTTTTAATATTTCTGATTGACATAGAAAAAAATATTTATGAAATAATTTTGTTTTAACGAACAGTATAGAAGTATAGAATACGGTTTAATGTAATAAAAAAAAATAAGCGTCTAACGGACAAGTATAAAATAAGTACAATTTCAGTGAAGTTGTTCAATGATAAATTGAAAGCCAGAAAATTAAGTCAGACAACCATGGGGGACATATCATCGGGTGAAACACGATTGCGTACGATACTATCATGTATGTTTTACGGAATGTGATACGGAATCGTATCAAAACCAATATTATTGATAATATTTGGAACATTAATATGTTAATCCTACAATGTAATTTGCAAAACAGCATATCCAAAAATCGTTCGTGAGATAACAGGAAAAAATCTTGAAAGGGCTTGAATTTTTAACATTTTCTATGTCAGTATATCCTTTTTGTATATAAAATTTAAAAAAATATATCCACTCCGTGCAAGTTAAATGAACACTGTACATTTATGTATTAAAATATATTTTTCAAAACGTAAGAAAATAATCTTAGAGTGCTCTAAATGAGTCAATAAAAAAAAAAATAAAAACAATGAACTTTTCCACTCTTTGATTCTAGCCTTAATTTCAGTACAAGCAATAATATCCAGGTACATAGTTAAATTATGAAAATTCAAAACAAAACAAAATACGTTAATACACGAATTTATAGTTATATAATATATAATATAGATTAATATTGGTGATAATGCCTGAAAATTACGAAATACTTGTGCTGAAAATTATTTAAAAATTATGCGGCGCACGCATAAAGTTAAAAAAAAATATATACAAATATCCGTAGATATATATTATTGGATTGAAAAAATATGAAACAATATAATTAATGTTATAAAAACTTTTTTGAACATTCATTATTTATACTAAACCTATATAGGTAACGTGTATTAAGAATATTCCAGGAAACTATAGTTTTAAACACTAAAAAGTAATATTAAACAGCGAATAAAGAACTTCCTGAAAATTCTCAAAGTAAATTTACATAACAACGTAAAATAATAAAATATACAGTTAATTTATTCATTAACCTAGAACTTCATGTATTATATTTTGATACTTTTAAGGATAAGGAGACTATGCCATTTTCGTACATTTCATAGGTATTATAATATTTAACACGAAAAGTTGAATATAATTTTCAAATTCTTACCAATTATTTATTAACGGAATTTTAATTCATCACAAATATTTATAAACAATTAAGCCCTCTTTCTTCAGATTAATATTTTTGTATATTTAGTTTTAGGGTGTAAGATCACTAATTGCACACCTCTTCAACACTTCAAATGATTAACTCTATAATTATTGTGCCAGTGCACGTCCATGACACGGATATAAAAATAATATTGCGTATATACCATAGCATAATAATTATACTGCACATTCCTAAAATAATTTTATTTTAAATAAATGTATTTTACAAATTTGGCATACACAAATCCATATTTATATGTCATAATATCTATCGTTTGACAATACATAATGATAATGGCATTAGAGTTTATTCATATGGAGTATGGACTATCTCCTATAATATAGACTTTTATTCCTACTGCAGTTGTCAAGTATTATATTAATACTGTATGTTAAGTATTATTATCAGAACATATTCAAAATAACAAGATGTTTATTGAAATTTTGTTTATTTTATTACGAGTCGTAAAAATAGGTCTATATAGAAACAAATAAAGAAAAAACAATAAAATACAAATAACATAATTTATAGTATTTTATTTTGTAGTGCCCAAGAATTTTAATAGAGATGTTTTTTTTTTATTGAAACATTAAATGCGTCTTCAATTAGGCCTTCACTGCTTTTCTCTAACTAACAATTTTATTCCAAAATAAAAATATAAAAGATTATTTTATTTGCATTAAAATATTATTGTACTCAATTTGAAAAAAGTCCATTATCCGAAAAAAAAAAATGAAAATAAATACTTACATAATACATATAGTCACTACTCATATAGATAAATAGATTATGCATGGTGATAGATTTGTATATATTTTTATTTTATTATTTAGTTGTTATATATTAATTATATATACTTACCAGTTATACGTCAAAAAAATACCAAAAATGTTTTTTTTCTAATAAAATTAAAATGTTTCAAGCTTATTATTATTAAATTTATGTTTTAAATCAAAAATATTTACACCCTTGTTATAATTATTATTTATTATACACATACCTATATTAAATTATTAACTATATAATATAATATTAATATTAATATTGTATATAATATAGATATTATATATTATATTACAAATTGTACTGCGTTGATTACCAAAACATGTTTAATTAATTAAGGTATTAACATTTTTTTTTTTAAATGTAATATCTCTTTACTCCCTTGACGGATAACATAATTTATTCAAATGTATTTTTATACTCAAAATAAATATATTATTATTTACTAATTAATAGATATACAAAGAAATATTGGACAGATTTTTTTATGAGGAATCCAGAAAGAGGGAGGAAATAATATATATTTTTGGAGAAATTTCATTTTTTTTTCAATATAATCCACCCTTTAACTGTATATTATATTATGTGTCTCTATATTATATAGTTTTAAAAATTAATTTTAACACTTTATACAAAAGGACTTATAGTCGGCTTTGTTATCCAACGTATGTTTTTGCATTCAAATAATATATAAGTTTACTCCCTGTTTAACACCACCTGATATAATTATCGGCTTTTATATAATAATATATGTGATATTTTTTTTTATAATTGAATAATACACAGAGGATTTAAATCTCACACCCTATATTTTCCTACAGGGTTCGGTGAAGTATTTTATCAACAAGATAGGGGTTATATGTTTATACAATACACTATACATATATATATATATATATCATAATCATACGACTATATGGTATTATGGTATATAAAATTTTTAAATTAATTCCACGTCACATCACATATTAAAATATTACATATTGAGACAATATTATATAATTTCGTAAAAAATATATATATACATTTTAAAAATGAATGTGATAATATTAGTTCTATATATCATATTATATCCTAGTAGATATAAATATTATACCTATATAATGGCTGTGGTTAAAAAAATCTCTCGTGGGTCACGGTATGTCAAATTAGTGTCTTATATTTATATTTTCTTATATAGGGTATAATATATATACATAAACCTATATAATATACGACAATATTTATAACCTATTGGATATTTTCGTGTCTAGTAGATAAGTCACACAAACATAATATAATACAGTCAACCTACAGGCATTGGGGTTTTTGTTTAATTTGAAAGCGATTCTAGATCGCAATCAGAAAACGCATAAAAAATATTATAGCCGTTTTATTACAGACCAACTCTCTCTCTCGTTGGGGGTTTCATAAATTTTTTTTTTACCTGACTAAAATGTTATAGTGTTTTTCAGTTGGTATATAATATGTATACATAGATAAACTCACCTATATATATATTGTTGTCGCATATTGATATCATTATTCAGATCAAGAAAAAGTTTTTATTATCAGTTGTATGTTGTTTATGAATCTTTCTCACACAACCCCGGAATCCTTAATCGTACCTACATATAATATATACAGGGTTGTCTCACGGGAATTTATTCTTTAGCAATATCTACTGTAGATAAATTATAAGATTTTTAAATTATGTTTTCTTAAAATAATAGATTGGGAAATAAGTAATGTATTAATTATATTAATAATAATAAATAACAGCTAATAGTCTATAGTCAACGATTAATAATTCAAATTATTTTTATTTTTTAAATAACGTACAATTTTAAGATTATTATATATTATAATATAATAACCTAGATTTTTGACTGAACATTTCGATAAATTTCTCTAGTTCACCAAAATTGTATATGTTATTATTAAATATTCTGGTATAATTTAAATAAAAAATATCCATTATTGAGAAAATCAAAAAATGACCTCTAGAAAGGACCATCTAAAACTAATTTGCTTCCAAAAAAGATCTATACTCGAAAATTATGATTATTTTTTAAATTTGTTTTGTTGTTTCCTGAAAAAATATATATCATTGTAAAACCAATAAGTTTTGGGTTTTGCCCGTTTTGTATTGTAAAATAGATAATGCAATTGATTTCTTACTCTATTCAAAATCAAAAACAAGACCAGAAAGTTCACTCTTTGAATATTTTCCTGTTTCTATAATGTTATATTTCCCTATAGTTACTATGGTTAATAAATTATAACAACAATAGTCAAATCAACAATTTCCTTAGTACCTATATAACCTATACTAGTATCTAAAGAATCGATAGGACGGCCGCACGAAATAGGGATATAAGGTGTCTGACCTTATGTTTATAGAAACCTAAAAACTAAATTTTAAAATATTTATTTGTTTATTATAAACTATAATATGTAAATCCTGGTGGATACGTTTTGTACAATACATTATATTTTTTTCAGTGACTCTAAATATTATAATACTATACGGGGATACATACGTTCACAATTTTCGTATACGAAACTGGAAACATTGAATAATATACGAACTCGCATTAACAATAATACCTAAGGCATCAAAAATACATATAATATAAATGGGAAATGTAAAACTTTTTACGTATTACCTAAATATAATTAGATATGTGTATGTAGAATGTACATGGATTTAAGTAACTGTAATTTATTATGGTTATAAACTTATATGTATTACCTCTAAAAACATTTTTTAGCTATTGTTTGGAATGACAAACAAAATTAAATTTTAAAATTTTAAAAATTATATATTATATATGAAAAACAAAATTATAAAAATATTTTTTAATGCTTGCTTAATTCCACATTTCTAAACAAATTTTAAATAATGAATAGTAATTTCATAAACAATTTGAAGTGATTTGTTTAACTTTACTATACTATACTTAGGTACATATAGAAACCTAAAACTAACAAAACGAATAAAAATTGTAAATATATTTTTGCCAATAAAACGCAAATGAACTGCATAGATAGACAGAAGTTAGGAAAAATATTTTTCATTAAGCATATGCTAGATTTACTGTTTTTTTTTTTTATCGCCCTAGTAACTATGAATCACTATTTATATCTAGGTAAAGACAGTCGATTTTCAAATAAAAAATTTCCTAAGTTACTTTGTATGTATATTATACAGGTATAAAAAATTATAATACAAATTGTATAGAATGAATTTGCTATCAGAAAAGCTTTTTACTCCAAAACTCCTACTCGATTATTTCTAACCGAAAATATATTATTTCCAGAAAAAAATATAATAAACATCATTATAAAATCACAAGATCCTACGCTTCGCCTAAAATTTAAAACTGAAAATACACCGAACCAAATATATCTGTGATTTCAATAAAAATATAGATTAATTTAATAATATGGTTGTTAATATACGTTCAATAAAATGTTTGTTGATTTATAAATAAAATATTTATTAATTTAACAGTAAAATAACAACACGTATTATTGATTTAACAATATCTTTCATCAATATCTTGGGTAAAATTGTCTAATTGAATACAAATTTATTTGAATTAACAAATATTTTTTTCAATTTAATAACATATTTTATTATAATAATAAAATCTGTATTAATTTTACAAATTATTTTTATTAAATTATAACTTATAATTTTGTGAAATTTACGAAATGAATTTGTTATTGTAAACATATTTTTTATTAATTTAACAATATAATATACCTACATTAAACTAATAAAAAATTTATTATTTCAACAAATATTTGTTTGTTAATATTTGATTATTGCGTATTGTTAATTCTACCAATGATATTTGGTTCAGTGTATAATATGTGTCAATATATATTGTTAAAATTATTAAAAGCATTTAAATAATATGTAAATTAATTGTATACTATTAATTCTATAATATAGTCTTATATATAAAATGGGGAAGAAAAAATGTCCCTAACTCGTCGATTTCCGTAAACATTCGACGTATTCCCGGACCGTCGTATTATCGCCCCGAACTTCCGAAATCGGATTTAGCGACCTTTGTAGGCCTTTTTGACGCCATCACAGACGTCGGATTTGCGTTTCCCGACGTTTTAACGCCCGACTGTTCGTTTCTTTGTCTACCGTTCGTTCCCGTTCGACCGGGACGTTCGTTCCAAATATGCGTACATATTATCTATCGATATACATAACGGTGTCTTCCGTTATTTAAATAATTTAAATACGAGAAATTTCGGACACTTTATTATCGATTATCTAGCTTAGTCGGAGCGGGAACGAACTTCGATACGGGTGTGCCGGTTCGAATGACTCCACCGATCTGATTTTTTACTCGATATCCAAAATCGTAATATATTTTCTTATCATTATAACTTTTATTATTTTATTATTTATTATTTATTATCATTTTTTTTTTTTTCGTTTGTTTGAATTAAATTTTGTACCTATAGCTATTTATATGTCCGAATATTTAATTATATTGTGTTACATATTATATCCTGTGAGCTATGACGAATCTGTATTTAAGTATAGTATAGTATTTATAGTATAGGTATACTATATATACTATTGTTTTTTTTATCTCATATAATAATGAATTTAGAATTATTGGATTTCCTTAGTATTTTTCAAAATTTTAATCAAATTTATGTTGAAATTTTATCATATGTATAATGATATTTAATCGGATTTTCGAACATATCGACCTGACAACAATGGTTATATACAAATTCGAGAATGAAAAGTCCTAGCCACTTCTTATGTACAGAATAGGTGTTATACATATTTTATACCCATATTTTATTTGATGGTAAATGTATTTCAAATCGTCGAACTATCGAAATATTGTTTTAAATGTTTATTGAATTTATATTGATGTATAAAACCTGTTACACTACAACCAAAACTAAAAAAAATCTGAGAATAGTAATAGTCGTTCAATTTTGGGATTACTTATTTTGTCAACCTATTCGTCGGAAACACTTTAGAGATGAACGACTATCTTCTAGAAAGCGAACGCCAGTTTCCGCCGTAGGCGCAATATTTTTAAATTAATTAATTAACAATATTTTTCCCGATAAAATACATAAACCAAGGTATACTTACGAATTTCACTCAAAAGTAATTTTACGTTGAAATGTTATACTCAAAAAAGCTTTCGTTTACAAGGTTTGACATTCAAACCCAGTTAAAAATTCAAAGTTTCGCACTCAATAGATGTTGAAGTTACAAGTTGTCTGACTTAAATGGAGTCACAATTACAGTGAGTTACACCCGATAGGTGTTGTATTCAAGCTAGTGCATACATAATACATTAAACATATTGTTTCGGATATTTTCCCAATATATAATTTAGGTACATTATTGTACGTTTCATGAGAATACTGTATAATATACCTATATATACTATATTATATCATGGCTAAATAACTACGTTTGTCTGCGCGTCACAAAGAATCCTTAGGCTCCACGGCCTTATCACGCATGCGCGCAGACCATAGATAATAAATAAATCTATATTATCTATCCTTATACATTTTTATATTAATCATAATATTAAATGTTTAATCTGTGATATAAATTTTTGTGTGTAAAATTCTATTCAATTTAACAATGA
>JAIPRL010000967.1:83469-103630 GCA_025469235.1 Pemphigus obesinymphae | reverse complement strand
ACCGAACCCGGAATCCGGAAAAAATTAAAACCGTTTTTTAACCACGTATCAGAAACCCGGAAAAATTTTAACCGGTTTAAACCCGTAACCCGAAACCCGAAAAATTTTAACCCGTTTTGACTCCCTGCCTATGATAGAAGAAATAAATATTTCTTAAAAACGATTTTAAAAGCGTAAAATATCACACTGATCCAAAATGCACGCATTAAGTAGGTAGTAAAAATAATAGAGATTTTTGAACATTTTGAATAGTTGTATATGGTTTCATCTTATAATTTTAGTTTTTATATTTCATTTACGGCTTAATAATAGTTATGGCACTGATCTTAAACCATTCAGTTAACTAATAAATTATATAATTTAATTTAAAATATTTGGAAATCACTACCTACTATTTTAGATAATTCAAATATATATGTTTTAAATAGATACATTCCTTAATTTGTCTACATTTTTAATAAACATCTCTACATTAATATTAAATTAATAAATAACTTGTATAAATTAGTCTATTAAAAAACATTGTTATTAGTATAAACTACTGTTCTATACTGGGTTCATGGAGAGTTTAGGAATGCGTAGAAACCAATTCTCGTTTTACCTCACCGCAATATCTCCTATCGGCTACACTGATGGGCTGATCATACACCATGATTTTTTTTTGTAGTGATTACGGCGTAGTTGGCCATCGACATAACAAAAAACGCCATACCGTTTTCGACAGTGCGTGATTTTTTAAACGCGGTCATTTTATATACTCTGTATTCTATAACATTTGGTTACAGAAAGGGAATAGCCAACCAAAGATAATGGAGCGACCCGAACTTTCATCAGTTGTATGCGCGAAACACTCTTATTCTCTTCACGAAAGCAGTATAGATAATTCAAATACTTTTAATAATTTAAGTAAACATAAATAAAGTATTAGTAAATAAATAACTCAATTATAATATATTTTAAAATAGTGTTAAGGTCCACATCTGAGCAAATTTGTGTATGCGATCGAAACCGGTCGGATCGCTTGCATTGTGCATCAGTTTTTTTTTGTTATTTCGTTTGGATGACATTTTTTTCAATCATTTGCCACATACACAGAAACAACTATATAAATAATAACTGTAATTAAATTATAAAAAATATATGTGAGTGGAGTAAAGGTGATTGTTTGTTACTTATACTAGAGTACCAAAATCATATTTTGTTATGGGACCCGAAAAACCCACACCATAATTCAAAAATAAGGAACAACTTTACACTAAACACAAAATACAATACCTATTACTAAAAGCGTTAAATTTATATCTGTGCGCCACAATGATTGAGAATAAAAATACAACATACAACATATAAATACAAAATATTATACACTATTTTTGATAAACGTGTGTGCGTCGAAACTAAAATACAACACACACACACAAATTTGCTCAGATGTGGACGCGCACCTTTATAAGTACAGACTAATGATTACATAACTCAAATACATCAGGTATACATTTAAATAGTTTAGTCTTATGAATACATTTTAATAAAATGTTTATAAACACTTTTAATAATTTAAGTTAACATTAATAAAGTATTAGTAAATAAATAATAAATTAAATATTTTTGAATACACTGATATACTAATGTATAGACTAGTGATTTAGATAATTCAAATATATTTATTTTAAATATGTATTCTTATATTTTGAGTATATTATAGGTAAATTAATAATACATTTGAACAAATTAGTCTTATAAATATATTTTAATATACTGTTTTTAAAAACTTTAAATAATTTTATAACTTTAAAATAAAATAATGAAAATTTAAATAAATAATACAATTAAAATATATTTTAATACATTGTTATTAGTATAAACTACTGTTTTAGATAATTCAAATACTTTTAGTAATTCAAATTAACATTAATAAAGTATTAGTAAATAAATAATAAATTAAATATTTTTGAATACACTGATATACCAATGTATAGACTAGTGTTTTAGATAATGCAAATAGATTTAT
This sequence comes from Pemphigus obesinymphae, assembly GCA_025469235.1. Taxonomy (NCBI): domain Eukaryota; kingdom Metazoa; phylum Arthropoda; class Insecta; order Hemiptera; family Aphididae; genus Pemphigus; species Pemphigus obesinymphae. The sequence continues at coordinate 101,619 of JAIPRL010000967.1, read as the reverse complement.
TTTAAATAGCTATTCTTAATTTGAGTAGATACATTTTGAATCAAAATTATTTAATTATAATAATTATTAGTAAATCAAGTCCATAAAACACTTGAATAAATTAGTTTAATAAATACATTTTAATAGACTATATTAAAAAACTTTAAATAATTTGAGTACATTCTTAATTAACATTAAAATAAAATAAAGAATAGTAAAATATCAATTTTAATAAATAAATCAATTAAATACATTTTAATACACTGTTATTACTATAGACTACTGTTAGATAATTCAAATCTATTTTATATACATTTTAGACATTTCAGACTCTAGTTAACAATAATAAAAAGTTAGTAAATTTTAGTAAATTGGTCAATTTGAATACATTTTAATAAATTTTCTTTACACTTTTATTAAAAGACACTTTAGTATAAAGTGATCATGAATGATCAATGAACACATTCAGCAACATTAAAGATTATTTATCTATTTTTACTCACTCATATTCTTAGGAAGAAGTTTAGCACCATCACTGCAGACATCCAATTTATCAAATTTACCAGACTGGAGGAGTTTTAAAGCAATTTTGTATGCTGGCCAGTCCAACAACTCTTCGTCAGTACACTGATCTAGATTCTCCTGTGAGTAACAGACAATACGGCGCTCATAGTTCGGAAATAAACGGACTTCGTAATACAAAGATGAATTCTCCATTTTAATAAGTTTTATTGTTTCCATTATCATAAATGTCACTGATTTTGGATCGGTAGTGCTGAAATGCTGGCCTTCAAAAAAAAAAATATATATATTTAAAAGGTTTTTGCATAGATAAAATGAAATTTTAATACATTTTTTGAAAAAAGATATTATTCCCTAATATTGCATCATTATTTTTGATTGTTTAAATTAATAATTATAATCAAAAGACTAATCCTTGTTTTTGCACGACTTGTACAGACTTAGTGTGTTTTGCATGATTGTACATACAAAATTGGTAAAATATTTTCTAATAAATATAATTTTTGATGTGTAATAATTTTGTAAATAGGTACTTCAAAATAAAAATAATAATAATTATTTTCATTTTTCATCCTTCAGCAAATCATGAGTATGATCTTACACAATTTTAAACTTTTTTGTTTACAATTTTCTCATAAAAATTTAAAAAATTCATTTAAAATTAAAATGTTTCTCTCTGCAGCAATTGTTCCATGCAGTGTTTGTATGAGTTGTCCAATAAATATTTGATTGACTTTTTTCCTTTATAAATATTTAAGATTTTGAATGAATTAAAGAAGCTAGTGATTTTATTTCTATTATTATTTTTTTAATTACACCAATCAGTAATTTAATATGGTTAACAAAAAAAAAAAAAAAAAAAAAAAAAAAAAAAAACAACAACTGATAGTATATAAATGAGATAAATATGGAGATTATCATATAGAAAATATTATATTATAATATGATAGTTATTGTAGTTTAATGTGCAAATAAATACAAATGTATAATAAATTAATAATGGAGAACGTGGCCTAAGGAATTAAACGTTATTTGCAGATCTAAACATTCGATGAAATGTATGGTTGTGTCCATATTACATTTTATGTGCCTATTGAAATTGGGATTGATTTCTAGATGAACGATTCTAAAAGGTATGACAGTAATGAGATCAGGAACATCAAGTAAACCTTTTTTGGACCTATCTTATTTTGGAATAATCGTTAACACATAATGAATATTAAATTTGAAAGCAACGTAATATAAAAATTTATTTTGTACATGTTCGAGACGAATCTGGTTCTTGGCTAAATACGGTTTCCAGACTACAAATCCATATTCTACCAAGGAACTAACAAGGACAAAATATAAAGTACAGACACCCGGCTGAATTAATTAATTTTGTGTTCCAATGATAAATCTGAGAATTTTTAGAGCTCTGTTCACTATCATATCGATGTGAGAGCTAAAACAGAGATTAGTTGAATAATTAAATCCTAGATATTTAATGCGGGTAACACGTTCTAGTTTATAGCCATTGAGAAAATAGAAAAATAGAATGGGAATATATACTCTGGAGAAAGAAATAACAAGACACTTAGCTAAGTTTAAAGACAATCCTAAATGGGAAACCCATTTAGAGAATATATTTATTTTGCTTTGAAGCAGGAAAGAATTGGGTATGCTAAGCTTATAAAATATTTTTATGTCATCAGCAAGCAGTAAAAATTTTACTTGAGAAAGCTATCAGGGTATAGAATTTACGAAAAGAGAGAAAAGTAATGAACTTATGTGGCCACCCAGAGGACCACCAGATGTAACAGTATACATTTCGGAGGTGCCTGAGATTGAAACAAATTATTTTCTACCAGTAATATAAGAATTAAACCAGGATAAAAGTGAATTGCCAACATCCAAGCGCATCTAATATCACTGTAACTATCAAAGAAGTTACAGTGTTTTAAAAAAAGGAAAATTTAAAACACTGTAACTTCTTTGAAACACAATATTTTAGAAAATGGATATGTCATTTTTTAGAAAATATTCACCTTTCTAAAATTGGTAATTGGTGTTTTAACTCCAATTTTAACGTAGACCCTACATTTATTGTTTTGCGTAGTGTAATTTTGCTATATTGCCCATTAGATGGACAGAGACAACAAATAAGGGTGGGTGCAACATCCTCTTAAAAGCTTAATATACTTAATATATCACACTAGGATATATTTTTAATTAAGTAATGATATTTATCACAATTTAAAAATACAATTACTAAAAATTTAATATACGACCATTTTAGTAATAAATTCAGATTATGTGAAAAGAATTAAAAATGTATAGTATTTTAAATTTCATTAAAGTCTACAGTGTAGTAATCTACATCTATCAAATTATAATACACTATGAAAAACTGCAATGGATACAGCATACTGATTGGTGAGTATTTGACCCCTATTTAAAACAATTGGTAAAACACAAAATTGGTTCTCATTCTAAAATTCTTACCTATTTGATCATGCCTTATGAGTTTTTGAATATTCAATTCTACAGATTCTGTTGCAGCCAAATCAGCCTCAAAAATTGCATAAATAGCAACTGTAAAAAAATAATAATATTAATAATTAAGAAACACAATTCAACCAAAATTTTAGATTGCAAAACAAATTAAATATGTAAAAACTATAAAAATGATATGATTTTATCTTCTCCTCCCCCAACCCAGTAGTATATGAAGAGTTATACTTAATTATGTCAATAATAATGTATAACAAATGGATAATATTAAGAATTATGATTAACAACATATGTTAATTGAAATTGATTTAAAAAAATTTTTTATCAAAGTATTGCTTATGTAAATATTGTTAATTTGTTATATGTTGATTTACAGTAAATGTGGCATTAATAAATTATTATAATATTTCATACAAATATTGTTAGAGCTTACTTATATAATTAATTACTAATTAATATTAAATATTATACATATTTCAATTGAAAAAAACTAATATTAATAGTGAACATGTTTTCTAATTCAATTTAATTTCATATTAAACCAGTGGCTATTTTTTATAATTTTTCTTATTACTTTTTTTTTTGAGATTTTAGGCACTTTTCTGACCCAATCTTTATATTTAGATAAAAATATTATAAAAGTTACAGACAATTAAATAATGAATAATTTTTTATTTAAAACTTTTTGTTTTAAGTATAATATTTATTGTTTAAAAAAAAAAAAAAAACCGATTTGGGGTGTTACCTACCTAAAACTTATCAAAGGAAAGCGGGCAAGACGGAATTTATTATTTTTATTAGAGTATAGTCCTTTTTTTCATTCATTACTTAATTTTTTCTTACATTTCTTTTTATACCTTTCATATTATACCAGAGAAATAAATGTATGCCTATTATTGTATATTTTTTATAGGTTGATATATTAAAAACCATATAACAGTTTAAAATGGTTGTTCGTACATAGAAAATACACCATTTTATAGAAAATTCTTTCCCCCGCAATTATTATTCTTCAAGTTTTTGTTGTACGCCAAATAAAAAGAGCAATATTTACAAAAAGAGCATTTTTAAAATAAAAATTATATATTTTTTTTAAAATGATCATTTACTAAGTCAGATACCTTGAGAACAGTAAATAGTATACGAAAAATACAAATTTTCTTTTTTGTAGGTATCTTCTCTACCAATTTGATATACATTTTTTGTTGTACAACAAATAAAAAACAAGATTTTTACAAAAAGGTTATTTTCATGACATTTGAACTCGAATAACCTATGAAACTTAAGTTATGGGAATATTTTACATGTTATTTATAATGACATTAGGAAGATGTATGCAAAAATTTAGATTGTCCCTAATTTTTCGTACTGAAAACCTAATTTAATAATCATAGGGCACTGTTATTGTCAAAAAATTAAGAGAATGAAAAGTGGCCACTAATAAATGTGTTGGCAACTATTTATTCCCGATAAATAGTGATTCTCAAACTAAATCAAAAGGCACCTAATCGATATACAACATTTGACACTTTTGTTTACATTTTTATGAATACCTATAAACTATACAAATAAAAACAATTTACAATTAAGTTATTGGATTATAGTTATAGGATTAATTAATTTATAATTAATCCAAAATAGATTTTTGTTAGAAACTAAAAAGTAAAATAAATTACCTACAATAAATATAAAATTGATATTTGTTAGTTGTAAAAGCATAAAAAAAAAAAAATACCATACACAATGTGTGATTTCATATTTCACACATTTAAATTTGTATTACACACAAAAATAGGCCCTATATTAAATAATTTAATAATAAATTATAGTTTTAAATGTGATTTATGAAAGTATTACTATAGTGAGTATTATTCTATTTTTTCAGTAAATCTGTAAATTTTCATAATTTTATACCATAATATAATTTAAATGTTTAAATTTTTTATGGTATAAGAATTTTTTTTCCAAAATTAATTTTCTAATTGTATTTACCAGCTAAGAAATATCAATTTATGTATAAATTGTATAAATTACTAAGCACACTATATATCGTAGGCTATATACAAAAATAATAACAATTAAAAAATAATATATTATTACCATCTTTCTGCAAAAAATTACAAATAAAATGATGAATAATTGAAAATAATTCTGTTACTTATTTACAGCCCATGGCTCTAACAAATTAAATTAGTTATGTAACTCCATGTGGAGCAAACTTTTTTTTCGTAAATAATCGATATAATATTTTATATTGATTGATAAATATATTAAAATTATGGTATTAATATGTAATTTTATAGATATTTTTAAATCAATAGAAGACAAATCACATGTCAGGCGCTTGATTCATCTTTCATAAGTAAAATATTATCATGCATTTGACATATGGCTCATTTTCAATGTAAATTTTAGATTGAGATGGTCCGAAGTGTTAATATTTCAAATTGTTAACACTACTCACAACATATATATTTATAATACATTTTAGATAGATTTTTTATTATCGCCTAGCCATAACAAAACAGTGGACAAGAATAAATAGTGTAGGTATATATCTTCACAAACTCAAATGTATAACGGTAACAGCAGAAATTATTTCTATTTTACCTACAGTATATTAAATGAAGTCCATTGAGATAATTTACTAACATTGATAAGGAAGAAGAAATGCTGCATCAATTTTTATTGAATATTTATCAGTTTGGCCCGTGTGAATGTATTCCCTTAATTGAGATAATGTTGGATAGTTCAAAATCTCTTTGTCAGAAAGCATTTTGTTAGGTTTATCAGGCTTTGGAAACCAGATTAAACGTCGCTCATAGTTTGGGAACATGTAGACTTCATAATACAAGCACAGTGGTTCATCCTTATAAAGTTTTGCCGATTCCATTATCATGAAAGTCAAACATTCTGGATTGATAGTGCTAAAAATTTTACCTGCAAAAAAAAAAAAAAAAGAATAGAAAAAACTAAATAATTACTTTTTCTACTTATCACATTGCTTAAGAAAACACTACACCCACATTTTTTTGTTCCTATTTTCACCTATCTAACTGATAATATAAGAAATGAATACCAATCACTAAAGAATCATAATAATAAGGTAAATTAAACTACTTGAAACGGGCACATTTTAATTATTTAACACAGTAAAAATATTTAAATAAATGCCAATGTAATATATTGTGAATATAATATGTTGATTTTGATAAAATTTAGAATTTTGTCCAAAGTTACACTTTAGTCATTACTCACTTATCACTAGCCCAACTACAAATAGTCTGAACAATTATTTCTGTCATTGTAGTGTTAGCTATGTAGTTACTTAATGTACAAAATACAGTAGCTTCTGATGTACTTACCAACCTCTGACCCTCTTACCAAGTTTAGAGGATCTAATCGTATGGGCATCAATTTTGCCTTTTCAGTGTTAATGACCGCATAGGAGTCTACAAAAATAAAAATAAATAATAATAATAAATACAATTTTGAAAAAGATAATCTGTAGGGAATGGAATATATATAGGGGTAGTACATTGAATTTCAAAGCAATGATTTTACTACCTATTGGTTATTATTTACTTGTGTCTTGTGATTACATCATTTGTCAACGAAATATAAACAAGTACATTACTTACACAAACGGTAACATCGAATAAAGAGAAAATGGACAAATTTATCATATGGATACGTTTTGACTTTTGATAGGTAAATTAATTATTATACAATATTTACTCCACAAAGAATAACCTGTTCATACCCTGTCATACTTAACGTTGAACTAACGAAACATTATCGTAAAATATGGTGACATTGGATAGAATTTGATGTTTAATTAAAAATATTTCTTAAAATATATTTTATTTCCTATATATAGATATTTAAGTAAGATAGCAAAACTATCCTATTATAAAAAATTTTATATACATAAGAATAGGTATATACATTCTGAATCTGAATGACATATTTATTAATATAGCAATAGTGACTCGTGGCTTGAACGGCAGGACGATTTTACCCAGTATATAAATTAAGAAAAAAGATTAAATGAGTTAGCAATATTGTCAATTTACCATTCAATATCAATTACATTTGATGAAGTTTCTAGATGAACTTAGTCTCTACAAAACAACAAACCAATTTTATTTTGTAATATATATATAGTTTTTAAATTATTCATTCTTTTATATTTTTATAATACTCATAATATACATTATATCGAACAAAAAAATTAATTTAGAAATTTTTTTATATTTACAAGACCTAAGAGCACCCTCCAGAAAAATATTGTATCTATGCTACTGTTAGTTAAATAAAACAAAATTTTAAAAAGAAGTATGGCGTATATATAAATTAAAATAAATACTTATTTAAAATTAAAAAATTTAACTCATTTTATTTTTCTGGGTTTAGTATTCTATTACATGTTTATAAAAAAGCTAAATAAACTTCTTCAAAGTACCATCTTGAATACATTTGCAATTAAACAAAATAATCTCTTCACTCAAAAACTCCTACTATATTCAATCTACCCAAAATTATTGAAAATGCATTTTAAAACGTCTGTAGGAAGTGGAAGCATTTCATTCAATAAAAAAATTACGAATGAATTAAAGTATAAATAATAACTATTACTATCAAATAATTTTAAAATGTATGACGTCAACAAATAATACAATAATATTTTAGTAAAATATAGTAACTATGACGACTTTATTTGTTATGTATTTTATCGTTTATAAAATATTTTCTTTATAAAATGTAGTTTTATTTTATACTTAAAAAAACCTCTAGAAAAATTAAAAATTACATCTCAAAAATACCATCTAGAACATATATGCTTATCAAAAAAACTCTTTGCACCAAAACTCCTACTACCTAAAAAGATATTTCTAGAAAAAAAAACATTATTGTGAAATCAATACATTATTGTTCTACTCAAATTCTAAAATTATAGAGCTAATAAATTAAATTACTAAACATAAAAAAATTAGTGATTACTATAAATAGGTTAGGCTATTAGATATAGCTTATCCACTGAAAATAGTAGAGGTTAGGTCAATCAAAAATGTTTACCAACATTTAAGAGGTATAAGCCAAGAACCATTAATGAGAATGTACAAATATTCACAATGACCAGAATCCATAATTTCTACAGCATTCTCAAATGCTTTACAGCGTGAGGGCATTTCATTGATATTTTTCTTCTGTGGTTTTATGCTTGGCAACCAAATTAAACAGCGCTCATAGCTAGGAAATAGACATACTTCATAATATGTGCACATTGTCTCCACCTTAAACAGTTTTACTGTATCCATTATCAGTATACTTGTATTTTTTATGTTCATGGTGGCAAAATATTTTACTATAAAAAACAAAGAACACTATTTAACTAATATATTTTATTTATTTAATTGAATTTGGGTATAGTGGATTTAATAAGATAAGTGTGGAGTGCAGTTAGAAAAAATGAAAATGAATAAAGCAGTGAAACCGGATAGTGCATTGGTAAAAATATGGAGGAGCATTAAGGAGTTTAGGTATAAGGTGGCTGACAAAGTTAATTAATAAAATACTAGTTGAAGAGAAAATTCCTAAGGTATAGAGAAAGAGTGGTGGTATCAATATTTAAGGGTGTACAGGAAAGTAGCAAATATAGAGAGAAAAAACTTATGATTTACAGTATGAAGATTTGAGAAAAGGTAATAGATAAGAGAATAAGATGTGAGATATTTGTTAGAAGAAATCATTTGGGTTTATGCCTGGGAGGTCAACAATAGAGCCAATATTTTGTATAATACCATTAGAAGGGAAGTAAAGAGAAATGAAGAGGATATTGTGTAAGGTATTTATCGATCTAAAGAAGTCGTATGACACGGTTCCTATAATCCCATTGAAATGGGCATTAATGAAGAAAGGATTACCAAAGGTGTATGTAAGTATAGTTGAGTACATATATGAAAAGGGAAATATAAGAGGAAAGAAGGAGTTTGTGTGGAAAAACTGAGGTTTTTACGATCAAAATAGAAGTGCACCAGGCTTAGATTTTGAGTCCTTATTTATTTTCCCTGGTAACAAGGTAATGGTGAGGTACCATGTTATTGGCAGATGATAATAGTGCTGGTATGATTAAGTTCTAAGAAAGTGAATGGTAGACTTGAAGAGTAGAGGGAAGCCCTTGAAAATAGAAACTAAAGTTTAGTAGGGTTGGTAGACTAGTAAAACAGAATATATAAAGTATGATTTTGGTGAAAGGGAATACAGAGAGGATAGAAAAAGGTAAGAAATAGAGTTGAGTGGGGATGTAGGGAAAAGGGTAAGAGACTCGAGTATTTAGTATCTGTTGTATAGAAAGATGGGCAGCTTAAGAGGATATGAAACACAATAATAAGTATTGGTAAATGAAGTGGAGAAAAACTTCAGGTATTTTGTGTGACAACTGAATCCCAATTAAGTTAAAAGATACTAAGAAGGTAGGTACTTACTAATATATTCCTGACTCACAAGCTTTAGTTTGTTCAATTTTATGGGCATAATTGCAGGAAATTGAGAATCAACAATACCAAAATATATATCTACAAAAAAAAAAAAAAAACAATTGAAAAAGACTATTAATACTTTAGATCACTTAATATGTGTAACAAGTTATTATGCTACTAAAAATAAAAATTAATTTTTCAGCTTAATTTTTTTAACACCCTCTCCAATTCTTCTTACAAAATTTAATTAATTTTAACAATTTGTCAGTAGCCAAATTTATACGGATGCCTATATTTACAATTTTTGACCATTTAACAGGTGTTATAGATAATATTAATCAAACTCCTTGAATACTCTTCTTCTTCTTCTTCTTCTCCTCCTTTGCCTTAAATTCCAACTATTTTTTCTTAACTCTATCTTCTGCATCCTCTTCAATTACTCTCACCTTTCTCATATCACATTCACTCACCTCTTTTTCGGTCTTCCTCTTTCCCCCAACATACATATCATTTACTAATCTTACTGCCTCCGTCTTTTCCCTCCTTAATACATGCGTTTGGGCATCTAAATCTATCTATCTCAGTTATTGTGTTAACTATCGAAGCTACACTATCCTATACTAACTCTTATATAATACTAGTTACTAATTTTTATCATCTTTAATCACTTCACTCATCCACCTTAATATTTTTATCTCTCCCACCCTCACACTCTGTTCTATCTTCCTATCAACTGCCCAACATTCCGATCTAAACATCATTGCAGGCCTCATCACTGTCTTATAACATTTACCTTTTAACTTAATTTGTCACACAAAATACCCAAAAACTCTCCACTTCATCTATCCACACATAATCCTACGTTTCATATCCTCTTTGAAGTACTTGTCTTTTTGTATAACGAACCCTAAATATTTGAACCTTTCAACCTCTCCCACTACATCCCAACTCAACTTTATTTCTTGCCTTTCCCTATTATTTTAAAGGCTTCCCTCCACTCTTCGGGTCTACTATTTAATTCCTTAGAAATCTCTCCTATCAGCACCGTATCTTCCAAAAAAGCATAGTACCTCATCCTATATATCGTTTGTTATTTCATCCATTACCAGAGAAAAAAGTAGACTCAAAGCTGAACACTTAGTATACTCTCACTCTGATCCTAAAATTCTCAGTTTCTCCACATAGACTCTTCACTCATGTAATCATGCCCCTTCATACATGTCTTCAATTGCATTCACAAACACCTTTGGAAATCTTAGACGTCTTTATTAATGCCCAATTCTAAATTTCCCTAGGATTCCTATCATAAGTATTCGTTTGATAATAAATATCATACACAATTTCCTTTTTCTTTCTCTGTACTTCTCTACAATCTGTAGTTTTCTGCCATTTCTTCAACTGTATCGTTTTCTTTGGTATTATCTTCTGACCATATGTTAGCTTATTCTCTGGCATATTACCTCTTCTCTCGCTAATGACTTTTTTAGCAATCCTCAACACCATCTCCTACTTTTTTCCACATTTCGTTTATATTCCCTTCCATGTTCTACACCCCTGTTTCAATCAGCTTTTTTAGAAATACTTTTTAATTCTCACCCATTTCCTTTTCCACCACCTAATCCTTGGTTCCTTTTCTATATTTTTCTTTTTGGGTACCCTCTTTTTCACACACTCTATTCATACTAGTCCTATGTAACTATGAATTAAACATATACATCCAACAAACATAGGATATTTAAATAATAATAATTATTATTTATTTAATAATTAAATAATAATTGTAGTAGAAAATATTCTTACTACCTTTTATTTTTTCTGCTATTTCTATTTTTTCATGGATAATCATGTGATGTTTTAGATCTTCATAGTTATTTGTTGAGTAGGTGCAACCAGATTTTGTATAACAAATGTAACCACCTGTTCCTTGTGATGTTTTATGAATGTTTGATCTTCTCATTTTTCACCTAAAAAGTATAATGCAAATTATAATACAATGTACAATGTACTTTATATTATATATTACAAATTTAAAGTTTTGGATAATAAAATCTACTATCTAAGTAATAATACTAATAATAAAACATATTTTTAGTTTTATGACATAAGTAAATTATTTTTATTGAACTTAAAACATTTAGTGTTTTTGATATTGTGACAGGGATAAGAACTCTATGAAAAAGAATATCGCCAGAGCAAAAAAACAGATACTATTATATTATACTATTTTTAAATTAAATAGGTATAATAAAAACAAAAATTAAAGTATTTCATCAAAAATAAAAATAGACAACAGATTAAAATGACTTTTTTAAATAAAGTTTTAGAGAATTTAGTACCTATTATGTTTCAATTTAAATAATAATTACTACAAATTACAACAATATTGTTTATGTCTGTTTTATTTTCTTACCTACTGCCCAGAATTAAAATCCAAATAATATTATAACCCTTCCAGTTCATCTGAGTCCTTGGTGACAACACTGGTTTACCTAGCCCCTACAAATTTAAAAATTTAATAGTAACCAAGGATGCAGATAAACTGTACAACTGTAAATTCTCTCATCCCTCCTCTAACCCACTTTTTGGTGGACTTGTGAAAATATATAATTTTATATATTCTTATTAGTTCACAAAAAATAATTTTAAATTTATTTAAACCCAAATTATCACTTAATAATAGATAATTTAAGAATCAAAAAATAAATGTACCAATCTACAATTTTTTTATTCTTTTAAGATTTAAGTCATAATATAAGTAATTGGTTATTATTAGTTATTAGTATTTCATATAATTGTTTTGTGATTGATACTAGGAACTTTTTTCACTGATAATTCATTCCTTTTAGTTATATGAGACACAACTAAATTACAAAACTACAAATACTCATTTTTTGGTTTTACTATAATGATTTCTTTTTTTTCTTAAATATTTTTGATCAAGGAGGAAAGTAAAAAGGGAGGAGAAAGTTTTTTATATCAAATTCATTCTTTGAATATCATTTTTTTATTTTATTTTCTTTCACATAAAGGAAAACCACTGAATATCATAGTTATCTATTTTACTGTTTTCTTATTAATTACACAGAGTTCCATTTAGAATTTTCTTTTTTTTTAAAGAAATGATTATCATTGCTTTCATTTAATACTATTAAAACAATATTATATCATTGTTTTTTCTATGTATGAAACATGATTTGGAAGAGACAAATTTCTTGGGAAATTAATGGATTTTTATAACAATGAAGTTTTTACTACAAAATAAATGTCTATTTTACCTATTTTTTAGGCCTATACCTACCCACTTTATACTCTTAACATAGAAAACATTTTATATATGTATAATACAGTCAGTGTTAACACTACATTCTCACTTTTAAAATTATTTACCTATACTACTTCATTATGTTTTTATATAGTGTACTGTAGAACTAATCATTTGGAACAAATATAGGCACCATTGATAGGAACTTTGAACTTTTTTACATCAGATTCATTTATATTACGTTAGTGTTAATTTGTGCAGTTCCCATCGTTAGTGCTGCCTCTATTCCAAATTTATAATTAGGATGAGAGGAGAATTTTTCGAAAAGCAGCAAATGCAATTTAGTACTTATACATGTTATGACTTTTTTTTTTAATCACTCTTAATTATTATTATTATTATTATTTAATTTTAATACATCCATATAGTACCTACATAATTATTAAACAATTATTTTAAATAATGTATTGATATAGATACATATTTCTAGGTTGGTATCTATTTTGATTAAGAATTAAAAAATACATATTGAAATTTGAACATATCTATTACATACAGTACAGACTATAAAATACACATGGACAAAGTACAAATTAACGTATCATTATTAGAAAACTGATTAATATGCACAAAAAATCCTCAAAATATGCATTTAAAAATATTATAATATGCTACAAAATATGCATTTAAAATTTACAAATATGCATTAAATACGCAAAAAAAAAGTTTAAAAATATGCAAAATAATATTGATGTCAATCTAATACAAATGATATAAATCATGCACATTTCTTGTCGAATAAAATCTACTTTATTATACCTTGGAAAGTTGTTACTTGTAATTTTAAAATATATAGTATTCAAAAACAATAATTTCACACGTTTTTATAACTGGATATAAGAACACATGAAAATTTAAATTAAAAACAAAAATATGCGTTAAAAATGAAAATATGCACTAAAAAATTACAAATAAAATTGATGTTGATTTAATAAGAATGAAATAATCGTGCATATTTCTTATAAGATTTCAAATAGCTTATTCTAATAAATATATGCATTTCCATATAAATCCGTTCCCTAATCATTATATTTACCACAGTCTTATATTTTTTAAATTTAATTCTGTGCTACAATATTCTATACACCTATTCTAATACTATTTCTAGTATATTTATATTTCCTACATTATTATTTTTTGTATCAGTATCATATCAATGATTGGTTGGAGTACCTATATGAATATATTATTCAAAATAAATGTTTTGAGAAGAAAAACCCATGAAAACAATAAATAGAAAAATAAAAATAAACTTCAAGGTAATTTAAAATGAACATATCAAATCAAACATTGATTTTTTTTCTTGATATGATGTCCATTTGATGAATTTACTATTGAATGTGATGATTAAAAAAATATCTTCTACCTAATCAATATTTAGTTGATTCACTTGAAAGCCCAGTTTGTTTGGATAAAAAAAGTGTTTTAATATAATATCTGATCAATCCAATCAGTAACGGCAGTATATACCTAATATGAAAACATAAGTTCTGAAATATTTCAATTTCAATGACATCATAGGTGCAAATTAGCAAAATCCTCCCCCCATAAAAAAAATTCCCGTAGCCCTTACAAATTTTGTATGACAATATAACATTCTGAAGATAATAATTTTATATACAATTCTATATATTCTATGCATAAAAACATGGCTGAGAACAGTAATGATCTAAAATCGTTTCAATCCTCTATCAATTGTAGGTATATATCGAAAACTAGATACCTACCTATCAAGAAAAATGAATACTGAATAAATTCTTAAAAAACTTTTTTGAAAATAATCTAGTAGGTAGGTAATTATACAAAAATAATTTTTTCCCAGCTTGTTAAAAAAAACCCCCCTATTCATTTGTAAAATTAAGTATAATATAAAAGAAAAAGGTATAATTCAGTTTAAACAAAATTTAAGTGTGTAAAAAAAATAAAAAGTTTATAGGTAGGTACCTATTATACTACTATTTTGTTTTAATATTCTTTTTTATTTCTCAAAAATTAAATTAATTAAATACCTACATCTTGAAAACACATTATTTAAGTTAAATAACATTAACAAACTAAACAAATCTTAATATAAAGGTAATATTTTAAGCATTAGTATTTAGTAGGTACCTAATTCAAATTAAAGTAATTACATTTTGTTTGTAGTTGTATATTGGCGATAGAAAACTTACCGATTTTAAGGCGAGTAGAGGGTCTTTTGTAATAAGTACTATGGTAAATAATACGTAAATGATAGCATAACTGCCTATTACAGCTTATCACATTCTACCACCAACACCTATTACAACAATTAAAGTTATTATACAAAAAAACAATAATAATTGAATTAAACCTGTGATATTCTAAATAAAATAATAAAGTAATAGAATATTTGGGTATAATTTATTATAATTTACACCTCGTGCCGTTTTACAAGTTTTTGTTTTTATATTCCTAAAACTATGGTATCTAGGTATTTAATTATATATTAGGTAATTCTATTTTTTCGGTCATCTTTAGTTTCAGTTTGAAATTTTATATTTTATATAAAACAACATATTTTATGATGAATTTCCGTATCAAAAAAATTGTTTTCCACAATTGAACTATAGTGCTTGTTATTAACGCGTAGGTAAAATAAGTATTACGATAATGCAATTATTAATGGTTTTTAAATGCCAGTCACTTTTGATGCAACCAAAAATAATTACCTACACTCAAAACGCATTTACTTTGTCTTATCCGTACTCGCTATGGTTTTCACAATAAATTGGGAGGGTATTTTTGAATAGAACTATCCGAGTGACTCGCCCGGTTTATAGGTTCAGACGAAATAAAAATAATATTACAAATTAAAGTAACGTAGGTATATGAGCAAGTTCGTATAATATTATGAATAAAAAAAGTGGAAATAAGATGTTTTAAGTATTCTATGTTTATTAAAAACGACCTTTTGGAAACGGAAATTCAGCGTAAAATATTATGCCGTTTTAGGTAATAGATAGGTACCTACTAAAAATCGTCAAATGGCTTCAATTTCTACACTTCTACAATTAGACTGACCATAAAATTTTAATTCCACAATCGTTTAAACGACATAAAACACATACAAATCGATATAAGAATTTCAAAACAAAGTAAATTTATTCAAATACTTGATATACATTTTTTACGAGGGTGTGAAAGGCGATGATGGAGCACCCACGGCTTTGTTAATCGGAAAAGTTTCATCCCCCCCCCCTCAAATTTTCAATGGCTGTTGGATAGTACATATTACTAACACGCATGATAAATGGTAAATTAATTAACTTTAAAAGTTTGTAAATTCTAGACTAAGTCTGTCTGGCCAATTCTGACTTTTCAATAATTATGTTTATCAAAAACAACATACCTAGATATATCTACCTACCTAAATACAATACGAAAATTTCAAAAATGACGAACACGCTAAATTAGAAGGAATATTATCTTCCGATAGTGAAAATTTTCAAATGTTTTCCCATACCAAATTCAGAGTTCAACCTATCCTAGGACCAGTGGCGTACCTAGTGCCGGTAGGGTGGTCATAATACCTCGCCTCGCACGATACACTTGTCAGTTGACCATTTAACACTTTCAGTTGGTTATTTATTCAGTCGGCCTAGCTAATAGGTAGACGAATGACTTTTTTTTGTTTAATTTCCGTTTTAAAAGCGAGTTCCCGATTTTTTGGGGGTAAAAAATAAATAAATAAAAGAGCAAGTTATCAATTTACAGAGTCGACCAAATACCGATAGGCCGCCGAGAAGTGTGTGGAAGTCGAAAAGGTACTCACGCTGATAAAACACTTGATTTTTAAAAACGATTAAAATACTAGGTTGAACCGTAGGTATTCTGCGTCCTCTGCACGTGGTCGGCGAAGATCACCTCGCTGATCACTTCTGGCCCGGATTAACACGAGACGCGCGGTCGCTGTCGACGGACGGGAACGGTTCACAAAACGGGCTACGAAATGGCGGAACGGTGCAACAGGTTACGACGTTACGCTTAGTTGACGACGCGATAAACGTATTATCGGACCGAGCAAAATGGGCGCGAACGGAACACAAAATTAAATGGCAAAAATGAATAGAATAGTAACATCGCAGTTCGCATTTTCACAATCTCAATATAATAATATAATGGGTATCGTTGTTTATTATCTGCGCAAATAATTTATAATAATATGCACATGACCGGCTTAAAGCGGAACCAATGATATTTGAAGAATTTAACGTGGGAAAATTTGAATTTCGTTACAATTCCAAATGGGTACCTACGTATGGGGACGTAATAGTAGGTATACCCGCCGCCCGACTCAGAGTTGTCTTTGTCTGACACACGCACGAAGTACTAAAATCGGGTTTTCTATTTCCAATTTAGGATAATGGTGACCTATTATCATAATATGAATAAAAAGAACATAATCAATAGGTATGACATGTAGGAATTATATTTTCAATAAAATATTCACAATTTAATTATCACGTTATTCGCATATACTTGTAAGAAATTTTCAATTAAATTTATCGAAAAAATAATTCCTACATGTCGTAGATTATAATATCTAGGTACATTGATTTTAATAATAGCCGGAGGGGGCCATGGGTCTCCCTGTTATTTGAACATGTGTAGGGTGTATTTTAATAAATATTTTTAAAAGTTTTTTTTTTCAATAAAAATCATTATTAATTATTCATGTTATATATATAATGATAGTTAGAAATGTGGAATATTGTATGATCTATTATCGCGACTTGTCGGCCTCTGCAAAATAATTATTCTTGACAAATGCAATTTCAAAATTATTGTGAACATGTTATAAAAGTTAGAGGTATTTGATAAGACAGCTTCACATATTATACATAATAATGTATGTTGTAGGTATATGTATTTGCATTTGCGTGGAGGACGACCTGTTGGTCTTTTCTATACCAGGCTAAGCCTTTTCTAGTGGGTTGGGTTAATGGCAGTGGTTAAAGTGAGGGGGGACGGCGTCCCCCGTCTTTGCTAAGCTTAAGTTTGGCGTCCTCTTTATATGTCTAAATGTTCAATTAAAAGTTGAGACTGAATTTGTTTTTTTGTACATAATATTCAAAAATTAAATAAAAAAAGTTTAAAAAATGGTATTTATAATTATAAATTGTATGCAAGATCTATATTATAGAAAAAACTATTTCGATTTTTCTTCGTTCTCCAGACATTCTGTCCTTGGGCCGGAATGTAGGTAATTAATATGCGTATTTTAAAGTTATAACCACAGAGTATGTACATTATACATAATAATAGGTATATACGTCCGTGATAAATTTTTACAAATTAGGTCAATAATAATATGGATTAAAAGTTAAATTT
>JAIPRL010000967.1:28900-83369 GCA_025469235.1 Pemphigus obesinymphae | reverse complement strand
ATGATTTATCATTGCTTTCAAATTCAATACATCCACCAAAAGTACCCTGCCCAGTAGCGAAGTGCATCCACCAATACTGACACCCAACGAGCGAAGTGCTTCCACAACCTACTGACCGGCTTTTTTTGTTTCGTGTTTCTAAAACGTTTGTGAGTTAATGAAAATAAAAAATGACAATGAAACTTTTTCATTAAAAGATTTTCTGTGTGACGTTCTCTTAGCAGTAATTCGTAATTTTAAATCTACGAGATCACTTATTTGGTACTTAACGATTATTACCACGGAAAAAAACATCGCTTTAATTGACCTATTCGAACGCACTAATCGTAAAACTATCAAATAAATACTGTACTTATGGGTTCCCCCTCTCACTCTTTGCATTTAAAATTGCATCAATTTTCAATCTACGATATTGTAATTCTGAAATGCCAGCTGTACCTATATAATATATATAAAATGCATGCATTATGTTTCGCATCATTTTCGTCTGCGTCCATCTCTTTTTAATAATAAAAACACAATATTCCCTACAATACTATTAATATTATACTTGTTTTTTATTTTGTCGGAGCTAACTTTGCCATTAAAGACTTTAATATTTTTTAAACTAACAGAATTCTGTTGTTTTTCATTCTTATAACAATATTACTACGTTTATGTGGCGTTTATATTGATTGAATGCGTCAATGTGTTTACATCGTGTTCTTGAAAAATATATAGAAACGGATTTACAATAAATAAAATTGGCATTGTTCTTATAATATTAAATATTCTCTTACATTATTTACGGTTTTTTTATAGCTGAACAAAGATTTTATAGTGCTTTCATTTTTTTATCATAGCCCTTAAGTTATAACACCAATATTACCATCGAAAGCGTACTTATACTATTATATTTTATTTTTATAAATCGAAATGCAAAAACTAGTTGCTAACCTAAAAGCTTTTTAGGAAAAACAATATTAAAGTTTGTATTTAACTCCTCGTATATATTATTAGCGCACGCTAAATTGTTTAAAAATTTACAAGTATATAATAGATACCTCTGATTCGTATATTTACCTATTTGAATATTTTTCTACGCTTGTAAATTGCAAGTTGTACATATTATTGTGTAATATAATTTTTATAATTATCATTATGAAAAAAATAAATAAATACTGGCATATAAAAGATTCATGGGGGAAACTATTTCATCGAGCTGTCATTTGGAAAAAAAATTAGGTATAATGCAGATTTTATAATATATACCTATTATGTATAATAATTACTTATTATTGTTTCCGAAAAAAAAATAGAATTTTAATGAAAAAAATTTAATTCTTTGCTTTAATGAGTTTTCAAAACCATTTTTAATCGATAATAATTAAGTCATAGTACACCTTACATATACAGTTGTTATATGCAATTTATTTAAAAAAAAAATTATCAAAACAAACGCGCGTATATATACCTACACCTATTTAATTTTATTCTAACAGCTTAGAACCCGTTTCACTTTTATACGAATATATAATAATACCAAATTAATAACGTGTATTTTGCATCCATTATTATTGTTTTATTATATACTAAATATAATGTTAATATATTTTTTTCTCGTGGAACACTTCATCGTGATTCGTGCCATTACAATATGTTGACATGGTTATTACATTATTAGTTTAGAGATACATTACGTTTAGAGATAGGCATAACGTACGTGAAGTTGCCCCCCCCCACTTTATCCTACAAAGTTCAAAGTGGTATCAAATTTTTGCAATTTTTATGCAACTATATGCATGTCTTAGGAAAAAATTTGCAATTCGCCGTGAAGCTCGCAATTATTAAAAACAGGTGGGGGTTGTCCTTACTTATTTAAAACTGTTTGCAGTTGCACGAGAATATTTCCTAAAATAATGTTATAACTGTGAACTGATGTTTTCGGTTCCGGTTCCGGTTCAGGTTTTCAACATATTTTCCGGTTTCAAAAATATTCCATGTAAATAATCATATTAAGTAAACGGTGAAACTATATTTTATGTGCCCGGACTGGTTTATGCTGTTAGGTGTACAACTTTTAATTTCTTAATACCCATAGGTATATCTCATCGCACGCAATACAATATGAAATTTTGTTGTGGTTTGGTTTATTATACACAATAAGTATATAATATAGTTTTGCGTCCAACAACATTTATACATTTTGATAATTTTAACTATTTGTAACATGTTAAATACAATACATGATTTGTGAATCACAATATTACATTGTTCAGCCAGATTAAAAAAAAAAAAAAGTTCAGATAATATAAACTATTCGCAATAACAATAAATCGTACAGGAAAAAAGTTGATGAGCAAAAAAAAAAGTTATTAGCCCCCCCCACCTCTCAAAAAAAAAAAAATGATAACAATAAGTTTTGATAACGCTACGCTGGTCTACGTATATATATATGATACCGAAGTCTACTCAAAATCGTTTTTATAGATAGTTATAATCTATCAATTGAATATGTCTACACTAGCTATATATAGTATCGAATATTCTATCTATTTTCCGCTGTTTTTTAATCGAATTTTTATTATATAACGTGGGACGGGAATTAATTAATTTTGGGATCACCCAAAGTAAAATTTCATAAACTAGTATTTTAGCAAAATAGTATCGATACTAACTAAAGTAACTCATCCGCATACCACTTATCAGTTCCCTATAATATCTGCAAATAATAATCGATAATTTATTATTTTCACCAATAGAATTTCGAGATGATTTTTAGCAATTAAATTTACAGGTCCGTGCTCATCATACACGTCACCGGACTAAAATCGTCTATCGAATTTTTACAAACGTTCAGAAACATATATGTTCGTATAATACATATTTGATCATATTATATTCATTATATCGGTCTATGAACTCTGTCGGCGTTCGTCGACACCAAATTCTCGGCGATTGTCTGGCACCTGCATTTTTTTTATACAATATGTTTACCTATTACCCAAGTCCTAAGTGTATAAATGTTCCAAGATCGTGCTACTCATTGACCTCAACAACTCAACAATATACTCGATCAATAATAGGCTGGAAACCTTGGAATGCGTCCGGCCAAAAATGTCTCGTACTATACCTATATAGGCACTACCATCATAATATAGTCAATTTCACGTCATAATTATTACTCTATTCAGAATACATTTGTGCAACGTTGCATTTTTCTCACTGTACAGTATTCAATAACCGGAGAACTATATAACAAAATTAATTTGTTGTGTTTTGATTTTGATTTTTCCAACATTTGACTCCAGCGATATATTATAGCTACACGGTTTAAACTTAATATTTTTTTACAGGCACATAAGGTTAGGTACCGGATGACTTTTTAAAGTCAATTGTTGAGTATATGAATATATTTTCAAATTTAATATAAATGAAATATACTACTTTAACCGTTTCTATTTCTTTTTTTAATTATTGTTTTTAGTTCATTATTATTATTAGATATTAATGTATCAAAATCCAACGCAGAATTTTTTTTCTATAAATATTGATATAAAAAATCCCGTAATTTTTTAAACTTAAAAGTAAACTGTTGGATTACTATATATATTTTCGATATTTATATGTGTTAACATTTTCAGAAATAATATTTACCGACTATCGAAGTATGAAAATCAAAATATAGGTTACATTTGAAAATAACTGAAAAACCAATGAAGGAGAAAATTGTGATTTTTTTGTGAAAATATAGTATTTTTATTTCAAATTAAAAAAAAACTTAATATTCATGATTCAAAAAAAATGTACTCAAAATATGAATATTTTAAGTTGAAAAACAATGTCAGAGTATTATTATTATCTATATCATTAATTTATATACCTATAATCAATTCAACATATCGTTTTATATAATATACAGAATATAGATATTATATAATATCATTGTACATTTATGTAGGTATATGTTATATTATGATTTATTGTATGTACTCGTATAATATGGGTCTCGTATCGAATTCCAATTTACTGACAAAAAAAATCTTGTTTTTTACATTTCAAAAATCTTCTCAATTTTCCGATATTAAAATTGGCAAAAACGTAATTTTGTGACAATAATAATAATTTTCATCGTATGCCTAACAATACAATTTCATTGACTCGTCACTATATGTCTCTTATCCCTCGACGTTTTTACTTAGGTAGGCATACAAGAGCGCAGGGTATGAGTGTATTTCCGTAATATTAATCAATCGAGTTCCAACATGTAAAAACACTAGTAGTGTTAAAACGCTTAAAATAACTAATCGAGTCATATGATTAAAAAATACTAGTCGAGTAATAATGAAATTTAATCGTTGTTTTAATTTAACCGTGTATATCCTTTAAAATTTAAATAATTTAAATCATCTCGCTAAAACTCGTACTACGCTTCACCTGTGTATTTAATAACTATACCTTCCAATCTCAGGGTTACTCAGGTAAAAATGTATTTATATTTTATATTAATATTTTTTTTTAACAATAATAAATTCTTACGACACGTCTCCTATTCGTTGAGGTACTGTCGATACATATACCTAACCTTATCCAGTTAAGGAGAAGTCGGCTGGCTATTTCCTACTTAAATAGGGTCATTAGACTTAGGGCTGGCTAAAGGTATAGGCGAGTTTTTTTTTTTTTTGCTTATTTGCTTTTTAAAGAAATTTCAAGAAGGTTTTAGGAGGAAATGTATACGATACATATAATTCTAGAAAAAGTATATGGTTTTTTTTTTTATTTTTGAGCTGCAAAATTTGATATTTCCTAGTACCCTGTTTTTACTTGAGCTGGCCCTGGTTAGACTGATATAAATAAAATTTTCTAATTTATTTTAAATTGGTCCTAGAAACTATGACATGCGTTCGCTTTAACTGTAATCCAATCTAACACGGTTTAAAAACGACCACAAAGATTTATTATTATTATTAAATAATATATTAATATAAAATATAAATACACTTTTATTTGAGTTGTAGGGTAGTTATTAAATCCACAGGTAAAGCGAAGTATGAGTTCCAGTGAGTTTATTGAAATTATTTGGATTTTAAAGGATATGCACCTAAAATAGTAGGTATAACGATTAAGTTTTATTATTACGCGACTAGTATTATTAAATTATATGACTCGGATTAGTTATTTTAAGTATTTTAACACGAATAGTGTCTTTACATGTTTGAATCGATTAGACTTTTTAGCTGTTTGAACTCGAATGATTAATATTACGGAAATACACACGCATCTATGAGCTATGAGAGAGACATAAAATGACGAGTCCGTGAAATTGTATTGTTATACGCATACGATGAAAATTATTATTGTCAGAAAATACGTTTTTGACCATTTTATTATCAGCAAATTTAAATCTCAATATTTTCAATACATTAATTTCACTTTATAATTATGATTTCGGGGGAAAAATGACGGTACAGCATAGATAATGTTCTCATCTATACATTTTGTAAAATTTTCAAAAAATTTAATCTAATATCATAAATTTAACTTATTCGGATACATTACTTCATAGCAAAATAAAATATAGGTAAATAACTGCAATAATTGTTGAAAAATTAGGAAAAAATAAGCAATTTTTTCGAAAATATTATGTTTGTTACCGTTTTGTAAACCATTACAAGTAAAACTAAAAAACAATATTTCATTAGAAAACGTACCTACCTAAGTATCAATAAATCACATACGTTTAACATGCATATTAATTATTATAGGTATATTATAGTTACAGTTTAATGAGTTTTAGTGTTTACATTGTATAACGATCGCCAATATTCTAATCTCCTTTTATACTTTAAGTTTACCTAACCCTATTGTTTACTCGAAGTTTTGACGATGAGTTAATTTCTTGTTTTTATTTATTTTTAATAATTTCATGTTTTCAGACCCGACTTTTTGTTTTCAAAAGAATTTTTTTTTTATTTTCTGTTAAGTTATCATATAAATATACTACAAAACGATTTTCAAAATGTTGGCAATTTTGTTTCTTGGAAAATTCGCAACGTACATTGTAATGTACACTGGACCTCACCTACGTAAAATTTCAAAGATATTATATATAATAAGTAAACTTTATTTATGTACAAATAATATATGGTGACATTGCGGCAGGTCAATGAGTCTCAATGTACATTGAAATGTACACACATGTTTGGGCCTGTTATCTGTATTCGTGGTTGTAATCACGAAATCTGTAATAATATATAAAACAGTATGTCTAGAAACAAAAAAAAAATAAAAAATCCCAACAATTGAACGTGTTTGTAATTTTAACTATGATAAAATAATCGTATCATAAAATAATGATAGTGTAACACTTCGAATTTTTTTCATTACACGTTGTTTTACAGAGTATTCATTATACGTAATATCCTGAATTCGATCATTTATTCCAGTTCTACATAAAATTTCAAGTAAATTGAAAATACAATGCAATATTTAACTCAAATTATAAATTAATTTAATAATATTTAAATACATGTACGTTGCAGTGTACACTGTTAATAACTATTAATTAAAAAACAAACTTCGTGTATACGGCACATAATTAAAAGAACTTAATATTAGTAATAATTATCTTGAAGTTCATGACATTGATCAAGATAATATGTTATATATGGTGAGTGTTATGAATTTATGATGGAAACTAAACATTATTGTGTAGGTTGTTGTATTATACGGCGCAAAAGTATATTATCCAAAATTAATTTAAGGTCAAAGAATTAAAATTACCGGTTTATACATTTTTAAAATTTCATTTTTTTTTTTTATTTGTATTTTAACATCTACATAATAACAACAATAATTAAAACTTTTATAATAACGATTAGAAATGTTTATACTTAATATTTTATATTATTAATTCTAAATCGTGAAATTTAATTATTTATGTACAGAATGAGCTAAATTATATTCCTACTAAGACATTTGAGATAATTCATTATAACTGTTCGACTAACAACACCCCAACATATATTACAAGATTTTAAGAATTTTATAATTTTTGTGCGTTTTTCAATATGTTGAAAAATACTTGAAAACAATTATTCTTAATGATATTTCTCTAGGGCTAGAAAAGTTCTACCACAATTTCATTTTAATTTACTTTTAAGTTTTAATAATATAATAACACTCTACCATAAATAATATTATAATCCAACACTTATATTTTTATACTATAAACGAAACTGAAAAATTGAAACGGAAAATTGACAAGAATACATTTTGATACCAATAATTAAAAAAAACTAAAATTACGTGCTTATATTATATTATGTATAAAATATATTCAACACGTTTGAAATATTAAATATACGTAATATGACATAATACAATGCAATACAATAACATTATTTCAGAATTTTAATTGTTGTTACCAAAATTAACATTTGCCAATTATCATACTGTATTATTCAGTTTTATTTATTATAGTATTAAACTGTATTATTTTATAAGCATAGGTACTTATAATTAAAAAAAAAATAATTACATTGTTAATTATTACATTATTATAACTATATTGTATATTATGTAAGTTGGTTTCTACGTTGAATTTAAAACAAATATATATTTTATACAATGAAAATAATTTTAGTTTTATTATTATTTTTCAATAAATTGTCACTTGCCATAAATTGTCGTTCGATCAAATGTTTCAATTAAAATTGTCATGAGATTATATGTTTTTGATAAATTGACACGTATCCTGAAATGTAGAGTGATTAGAATTCGAGGTCGCCAGGGATAATAGAAATGCCACATAGATCAATATGAGCTCGTAGCAATTGGCTGTTTCTTTTTAGATTTGTGATCTAAAAATAAGAGTACTAATATCACTCATTAGTCATTGGAATTAAAATATTTAAAAATAAAAAAAACAATTACAGTAGATTGTAATATTGTATCCTTACCTATAAATTTGAAAACAGCTGGTCAATTTTATATTTGATATAACTCGTACGTCAAATAAGTCTATATCACAAAACTTAAATCAATAAAAGGGTAAAAAAAAAAAGTAACTATAAATATTTTATGTATTTTTAAGATTTTAATTCGATTCTAAAACTGAAAATAAATAAGTATACTTATTGTCCCAGACTCTCTTTAGCAACATACAGAAAATCATTATTTTATTTTTGGAATAAACATGTAGCCATAATAGGTGATAATTATTATAATAGTTCTTTTATAAAAAAATATTACAATGAAAAATTAATTTTTGTTCATAATATTAATGTCTATTTATACCAAATATTATAAATTATAATCAATTTTCAACATAATTTTGACAATAATATGTTATACACATGGTAATAGTACTTATATTGTGTATTTATAAAAGAAATATTATTAACTGTTATAATATACTTGTTTTAATTAAACGTTTTATAATATTACAAATACTGTAACAATTTCGAATTAATAATTTATATTAATTGATTTATTTCATTTATATTCATAATGGAGGCATACTCAAGGTTTATTTAAAATAAAGTTTTAAATTTAAATGTACACTTATTGTGCAAAAAAGAAAATCAAATTTTTTTTTATTATTTTTTTTTAAATTTGAATTTGTTACCAAGAAAT
This sequence comes from Pemphigus obesinymphae, assembly GCA_025469235.1. NCBI lineage: Eukaryota > Metazoa > Arthropoda > Insecta > Hemiptera > Aphididae > Pemphigus > Pemphigus obesinymphae. Next base: position 74,753 of record JAIPRL010000967.1, on the reverse strand, counting down.
TAAAATTTAAAACTTTAACTGTATCTAAACTCTAAAATTATCCAACTAAACTTGTAATACTCTATTAAATAGTAATTCAATTATATAAATAAAATGTAATAGTTTCACTTTTATTTCTCAAGCCACCAACTAATGGAACATTAATCCTTTTAATGTTTTAAAAAACGTATTTTATACGTTAAACCCGTACAATTATTTTCTTTAATCTTTCTATTTTTAGCTATACATCCCCTGATATTTCTCTCCTTCTTAACTCTTGCAACCCTCGGTCGATAGTTTTCCTAATAATTATTTTCGTACGCAACGACGGTTGTCTAATTATAAACTTGTACCACTACATTTTCCTGTTATATCATTCTATCGTTTATTTTCTATTTTCATTTGTATTTATTTATTTTTCATTTAAAATTATCACATCATTAATTTTGGAGCTGTAATATTTTTTGCAAATAAAGACTATATGTATATATATATATATATATATATTATATTTAAAAAAAAAAAAATTCAAAAAATACGCGTTAATTGCAGTACCTACCTATATACTGCAGTCTGCAGCGGTTAATAAACTGATTTATTTATGCAAAGTCTCATGCATAGAAACGCATCAATAATTTGAACGGATTATTATTGTTAATAATATCACGCATTTTTAACATTTATATTAAATTGAAATTACCGGCGTCTACGTTTTTAATTGTGTTTCGGCTTAACTCTGTATACGGCATTAAATTTTGATTAAAATAAATAGGTACACCTAATAAATACTACAGGAAAAAAAAAAAAATTTCTCACATTTAACACTGTTCATTATTGTATGTTCAACAAAAAAGCTTATGCAAAAGACTGTATGGAGAGAATTGCGCAAGTTAATTATTTTATTATACACGATGGTAGGTATAAAAATATATTATTATTATTCCTATTTCTACAGAGAGGTGTACGCTAACAAATATATATATATATATATATATATATATATAATATTATTATATTATGAACACGATTCTTGATTTCAATCTCGGTTGTACGATAGATATCATCAACCATTAAATTGAATTTATCATGCAATAATTTCTAATTATTATTAATTTACTTTTAACTAACGCATTTTAATTAACACATAATAATTATCGAATATACAAATACGTTTTAGTTGTAAACGAAAATTATGGGTTAAAAAATATTTCAAAATTATAACAATATTATGGCCGTTATAATATAATGTCGATTGGTCTCGCGTACGTTTTTTCCATAATTATTATCAAATGATATAGTCTTCATTTGCTTATTAATTTATAGGATTTATCGAATTTAAACAATTCAATCATATATATTTTGCTATATTTTCCGAGATATATTTATACTCGATAAATTTATCGATAAATGTACTGAAAATCGGGCGAGCCATCATTTTAAATGTTTTTATACCAGAGTAATAGAAAACTTTTATTTAGTCGAATTAAACAATATGGTCTCAAATGGTTGATGAAATTATGAAATAACATAAAAAATGTATTAAAAAAATTCACATTATATATAATATATTATATATTAGAGGTGAGTCAAACACAAAAGTTAGGTGTTGAAATGAACTATGAAGTCTAAGAGCGAACCCGAACTCGAACCGAACTTTGAAATTAAATAAGAAACAAAAGGTTATTATCTTTTATCGACGACCCTATATTATATTTTTATAACAAAGGTTGTTCGTTAGATTAGTTTAGTGGCCAACTCAAACCTATTCCAAAAATTTTTTAGTTCGAATTTTTCGTCCATGTTCAAACTTCTACTCAATAATCAAGTTAGGTTTGGCTTTTTAATACTTAAGTTCGATTTTTAAATCCGAACCAAACTCTTGAAGTTTGGTTTGATTTTTCGAACTTCGAACTGTTTGATCTACCTATAATATATATAATATATACATGAACATTTTTTTTACGGATTTACCGAAGTTTACATAAATGTATGTACATTTTACCGGTAAATTTCACATTTCTATGAATATTTTCTGTTCGACTCATATTTGTAAGTAGTACGATGTTTTGTTCACAATAATATGTAAAATAGATCAAATAATACACATTTTCTGAAGTGATTATGTACTTCTTATAATTATCGAAAGTAGGTGCCTAAAGAATTTTTTTTTTGTATTTTATAGCCATTAAATTGCTATTATCTCTTTTAAATCGTTCAAAAATACGTCTACCGTTTCATCATAACTCAGGGACATATTGCCAAGTTATCTAAATGAAATATCGAAAATTCGAAAGTGGAACAATTGTAAGACCTCTAGGCTCTAGGTTATATGATGATTAATATGGTAATAAGGAAAAAATTGCTCATATTTGTTAAATTTATGAAACGACGAAATTCATAATGCATTATAAACCGCACCAGAGTAACACATTTTTCGTTTCCTATGTTATACCTATGCATACAATTAGTATAAATACAATTTAGTATTTCATAAAATCACAATATAATATTACATATTAAGGTATTATAATTATTTATCCTGAATATCTACAGTTTTTCAATATAATATTGTTTTCATATTGAAAATGATCATGAACCGATAATAATATTGTGGTTATCGGGTTTTTGACCAGTTGATTTTCAAATCGTTTTAAGCTTAGGTTATTCCCTTCAGATATTAGGTTGGGTTTCGAGATTTGGTGAAGTCATGGGTTTTTTCACCGAGGAAATATGTCGGGTGTAGGTAATTGCGTGGCTCTAATAATTGGTTTCGAAATTATTTACATTTGCATTAATTTCTTAACTTGTTTTTGCAACGTCTCCGCTCTTTTAGGAGTTTATGGTAGCACTACTTAAGTTTGATCTTTAACTTTCTGTAATTGCACATTCATAATATACTGTTCGTAATACAAAACTTCAATATGTTCGACTAATCATCAAGTATAATGCGATTGATTAATACGATCCTCCGTTCTAGAATTTCTGAGGTTTTTTTTTTTTTTTTTTAACATATAATTGACAGTTTTAGTTCGTGTAGGTATACTTAGCGATCAAATTGAAAATAATTGCACATCGGAGCACTTTTATACCTTAAAGCAGTAAACAACATGATTCAGTACCCTATCCTTGGTAATTATGTGAAAATCGTGACTGTAACGTGGCAATTCCATCCAAATGAATTCGCTTTTAATATAACGAATGTACAAATGCAAATCTCTTGGATCTAGTAGGTATATGTTTCTACCTGTTGAATCGTCTACCCACATCGTTTTTTCATAAATAATTAATACTTTACTTTAAAAAGTATTGTCCTATATGGAATTAAAGTAAGATGTATTATTTTTTCATTGGTTATATACATATATATGTATATATATACATATATATATTGTATAGTCAACGTACGTTTAATTTATGGCAGTTAATGTTTAAACGGCTTGCGGAAATATACGTTGAATAAATATGTAGTAACATATTATAATGAAAGCCCACACAGCATTCAAATATTTTCAAAATAATAATAATTTATACTTTTAAATATCGTGCAAATTTTTTTTTTTTTGGCCAAAAAGTTCATATCTTTAAAATATTTTCAAAATATTTTTTTTTAATTCAATCACAAACGTATCCGGACAGCAGCAAGTGAAAGTAACTTGCTCACAGGGTGTCAGTAGTGATCGGAGTACTTCTTACGACTGGTAGGATACTGGTGATGGATATTGGATATAGTGAATTTGAAAGCAATGATACACCATCGCATTCGATGATAAACGATTCTGGGCGGTATAATTTCGCTTTTTGTACGTACGTATGTAAAAATATAATGTTACACTGTATAAGTATGTATGTATGTATGTTGTGTACACTATATAAGCATGTGTACACTGTACACTACTTTAAGTATTTAAGTCATACTCTGTATTGAAGGTTGTTTGTAGGTATAGTTAAGTACGTGTAGTATACGTATGTACGTACAGTGACTTACAGAACTAAAATATATAGATTATAAAGCCTTATCAACCTATATTTTTATACGGAACTTTTATACAATAATAATTAAAGACGGGATGTTTATGACATAAAATAGTATCGATAATGCTCAAAATGCGAATTAAATGACTAAATTTTAGATTCTGAATGGAGCGAAATATTGTTTGGTTTTACGATGCTGTTTATTATTACATATACCTATTTCTGTGAGTAATTTTTGACCAGATAATTTTTTCATTGGTACTAATTTTTCAGCAAAATATTCTACATATATTCATGGTACTTTAAACAGGTAAACTTTGTCAATTTGTTAATAAACGCGAAAAAATTATTGAAAAATGACAAAAAACGGGTTCAACTACACGATAATTTCTTCATAATTCCCAAAATATCGTTTTTAAACTCTTGAACATTTCACAAAATATATATAGTATTTTACTCAACGTTGAAAATAAAAACGTTTAAAAATATTTTAAACATTTTTCAAACAAATACTTTTTTCTTATTATGAATGTATATTTACTATTTCCATATTATAAATGTAGTTGGAGTTTTGATGATCAAAAATCGATGAATTACTCGTATATTATTAGGCTATGGTTGTTCCATACTTTTACTATTCACTATCAAACTATATATCAGTATATTTAAAGTAAACTTATCAATAAATCTACTAAATCAATGTTTTAATATTATATTTTATAACTATCATTATCCTGTAATTTATTTGTACTTAAAATATTCTTAATTTGCTACAAAATATCATTTAAAATGAAGACCACGCTCTACAGTCCAGTTTTTTTATATTACTGTTAGAAAATTAGGAAAAATATGCTATGTTGAAAATAATAATAATGTCTTTCGTTATTATTCATGCTTAAATGATAACATTTCTTTCTGGTGATGTAATATATTTTCAAAAATTTTCAGAAAATATAAAAAGTAAGTGCATATAAAAAACAAAAAAATCCCAAAAAATTCAAAATTCAAATAATATTTTCTGAAAAAGAATTATTAATCAAATTTGAGGTGGGGTGAAGTGACGATCGTCCCCTTCTTGAAGTTTTTTTTCATAATTATTTTAGAAGTATAAAATTGATTTTTAATTAGGGATTAGCTCTTTATTTCTCAATTATCTCTATTCGTCCGCTTTTAAATGAGCTTCAGATCCATCCATGGTCACCGCAATAGATGTTTTTGATTTTATATCTGCCAACTAGACGATTTCACCCCTAAATATAGTAAAATATATAATAGCTATTTAAATAATTGGTTTTAAATATTTTTTAGTTATTTTTTAGTATTTTTAAGTTTTTTTTAAAAAAAAAAATTTGAAAATACGTCACTGTGTATGTATATTGTATTTATACAGCTATGGGGTATGCCTTCACATATACCGTATAGAAGGAAGTTTTTCTTCTTTCCTAAGATAACTACTGGAAAAATGCTACGTATAGGGTACTATCTAAATAGCCAATTTTCAATAGATAACGCATATACCAATGACGCTAAAGCTCCTCTTCGGACCCTTCTAGTCAAATATTTGTTTGCAGAAAAATAAATAAATAAACATCATTGTAAAAACAATAGCTTTCTCGTTAGGCTCAAAATCTAAAATAAAAATAAAAATCCAATAGCTGAGGGGGACCCTGTTGGGGGAGGAGTCATGGTATGATGTAGGATTTCCCCCTTGCGGTGGGAAATGACTGAAAATCTGAAAATCCGTAACAAATTGTTAACTTCGGAACCGGTAAACGAACTGCACACGCCTTACCCAATCATGTTTACGAATATCGCTCCTAAGTTTTTTTTTTTGCTGTACATTTCGCAACAAATCTTTATTCTGGCAATTTGACTCGAACCTCGGACACTCGGTTGACAAATTTTGTACTGACGCTTAACCGACCGAGCTGTGTTCCAGTGATACAAAAGTAGTCCGAAATGTGGGGGTACATATAAATACTGGTATATTGGTCAAGGCCGGTGGGAAAGGGGGTTTAAGGGGTCATGACTTTATGACTTATTTTACTTATTAACTTTTTTGGGATAACAATTCGGGATAATTACTCCGATGATCTCCCACAAATACTTTGTAGAGCCAGCACTGGTAATGACATATGATTACAAGAACGGCAAAGTAGGGGAAATTTTTTGAATCGCCGCAGCGCATTCAATAACAGCCAGATCGATGTCAAAATGTATTGTACACTAAGGTTTACAACACACTATTATGAGTAAATTTTTTGGGTAGTCCAAACCCAAATATTAGACGCCTCACGACACTTAGGGAAAAAGACGGCTCGCAATTTTGGCTACCCTCTTTTTTGCTCAAAGATTCTGTATTCTGCTGGGTTCCCATCAGAAAGCTAGAGAAGGAACAAGGTGCCTCTGAAGAACACTAAAAAAAAGTAACTTTTAGTATGTTATATATGTGTACAACACACTTTGACATCTGTCCGAGTCCGATCTGACTGTTATCAATTTATAGTGGCCGTTCAAAAATGTTTCCACCTTTGCCGTGTCTATGTATATTATTGTATATTATACCACGAGCATTTATGTACAGTCTCAATTCGGAATTCCGTGAGACCTTTATTGAAGCCGAGATGTGGACCTATATTTTCGGGGTTTTAGCTACCCTTTTTATTTAAGCTCATATCCATAGGTGTCCATGGGGGGTCAGGGGAGGGACATGTTTCTCCCGGAGAACAACTTTATAATTCATTATTGTTATTACATTTGGCGTATTTTGCACTAATCGTAATAAAATATTTGAACAATATTTTCTTGTACTCGTCAACAAATATCTGCAAAAGATTATTTTTAGTATATTTTCCGTTAATCATCATAAAAATTTTACATAATATTTTTGCAAAATGTATTTGTGTAGTCATCAAGAAGTATTATTATTTTCTTAATACTGTGTATCCCACACATTTTAGCACACAGTTAGTACATAACAAGAATGAGTCACTCACTACTCAGAATCAAAAAATCAAGTTATTAAAATTCATAATAAATAATATTCATTAATATTCCATGTTATTGCTATTAACCTTGAAAACTTTTGTAATTATTATAATAAAATTTCGACCCCAAAAAATAGTCATAAAAACACGAATCAAATTTTTAAATGTTATAAAACTTACTGAATAATTGTAAACAGTTTTGAATGCTCTATGCCTCTATCTGAATGTTCATTACTCAGTTTCTCTTCAATTTCTATATTTTTTTAATAGGTACACATACTTGAAAAAATATATACTAACTGTATAATTCTGGCACGTTTATTTGTTATTTTCCAAATTATTTCCTTAACAATTTACTTTATGCTTAAAACGAATTTTTCAATGTACCAACTAACTAAAACGAATATCCTACCAGAAACCCAAAACTTAACTCCTTCTCCCAAAACAAAAAAAAAAAAAACGACACAATTGTAAAACAAATGCATTTTAAAAAGTAGAAACACATATTGTGTAATGTAAATAATTTCATACTAATGGACGATATTGTAAACTCTCAAGTTCAAATTTACCTTACCGGCATATTGTGTAATCAGGATAATTTCGTACGTGTAATCCTATCAAATTTACGTTTTCCTGTTATGTTAATTGCCAAAAAAAAAATATATATATATTATATTAATTAGACACCAAAGTAGGTAGAACGGTTATTACACATTTTCTCACTTAAATTTATATTTTTTCGAAATATATAGAAAATTAAATTTATTACGTGAAATTATTAAACTATGTATAGTCACAGCTGGTATAATTTATTGGCCGTGATTGTAAAAAATAATCAGTAGGTATCTCGGGAGAGTTTATATATTATGTAAGTGTACCATATTCGTTTAGCCCAAAATAAACCGTGAGAATGTATATATGACCTATTTTAAATTTACTACCACCCCCGTATTAATAATTTAAATACCCATCGTTAATACACCACGTTAACCGAAAACCAAAACTTTGACCCGATAAAAGTTTATACTGTTAAACACAACCAAAATGTCAAAAACATAATCGTGTGTACTGAAATATATACGGCTCGATCCGATAAAAATAATTAATAATAAGACATTTTATAAATTTACAGGAATGGTAAACAATTCGATTAGAAAATTATGCGTGACTCAATTTCACGGACATTTATTTTTTTTTTTTTAATTTACAGGAAGTGTACCTAAAATTTAAACAGTGTAATATATGGTATATTATATATTATATTACCTATTGGAACTTTGTGTGGTTTTATTTTAATTTTTTAAATTTTATTGTTCGTATTTTTTTTTCACTCGCTGAGTGTTAACAATATGACATTGGATTACGTGAGATGTGTTGGCGTGACTAGGAAATCTATTATTACAAATTCGAAATAAAAATGTGAATATTTTTTCAAAGCCTCCTTGAGACGTACATAAATATGTGTAACCCTCACGCATTTTTGACCAAAAATATCAGTAAACGACCACGGTTTTACCGGTCAATCCGCAACGATATTGTTGAAAAATAATAAGGAAGGCGATTTAATAAAAATGTATTTGTACAATGGGTCGGGTAACTTTTTGAAGGACGAATTATTCACCAATACCAATCTGAATTTGAATAGATAATAACTATACGTGTTATAGGCATTAAAATGTAAATTAATTATATTAATCGTTGCATATCAAACGATAAATAGAATAATAATTAGCTCATATATAAAAGAAATTCTCAATATGGGACCGTTCACTAAAGCGCTATTAAAATTCTGATGGAATTACTCGTAATAAAAATTTTTTTTATGAAAAAACCTATAGGCACATTAATCGTCGTTATCCAGTATGCATATTATAGTTACTATATAAAAAAAACCCGTAATTATTAATAAATTTAAATACCTACGTCTGACCGTGTATATAAATGAGCGTAAATACTAAATTTGATGTGGAAATTTAATACGGACGAATTAGATTTGTCCGTTAAATCGAGTAAATTTATCCGAGTGGATATAAATAAATAACTTCGGTTCAGTCACGTGTATACATTTCAACTAGTGATCGTACGAGTTCGTTTACCCAAAATAGTACAGAGTAAAGTTCAACATACTATTATATAGGTCTATTCAAATGCACACAATATTTACGTAATACTACATAGGTCCATGAACCATATGAAAATTTCGGATAGAAACAGTGTTTCAAAAATTTGAATTTCATTTCCGAGTAAATTGTCGGTTGAATGCAAATTTATAATCAAATTCATTTAATAACGGTAATATTTTAGAAAAATAAATTACAAAACAAATTTATCGTTAGTTTATTGCTTTTATACCTATATATATATGTAATCTGTATTAGAAAACTTTTGAAGTTTTTCAAATCGTCAATCTTATCATTTTTTAATTTAAAAAATGTCTCTTACAAACACAAATGCAAACTATAATAACAAATTATAACATTATTTTCAAATTTAAAATTTACAATAATAAGATATAATTATATTTCAACACTTTATATATACAGGCAAGTGAGGGAACGTTGTAGACGGTTCACACGCAATCCGCTCGTATATCCATGTCTGTGTGTAAAACCTAATTGAGATCAGATTATAACTATTGATTTTCTCGATTGTTAAATATAAATAATAATTACTCAATAACCGCCTCTCAATATTCGAATGTATCAATCAATTTTTAACAACGCTACAATTTTGACGTTTACAAATAATTTGGTCTGATCCCCTCCCCCGCCAATCTGAACCAATTTTTCGATTTTGATTGTATTGTTTGATCATTTTTAATTCTTGTGTATTGTATTATTATATTATGTAGTTTAACGTTACTTAATTTATTAATTTTCTAAAATACCTATACTCAATGCTGGGCATTAATGAGTTTTTAAGTAAAAAGTCAAGTTATTTTTAACTTTTTATATTTGATTTTTGTTCACTGAACTTATTTTTGATTATATTAATTTTTAACAAACGAGGGACTTTTAATTAAAACTCAAAGTTCATTTTTAAATAATTGGTACATTTTTATTTCATATTAAGTGCCTACTGTCAAAATGGTTGAATAAATATAAAGTTGTTTTTGTCGTTTCTAATTGGTAATTATTATATTAAAAGAATTATTTATTTCACGGAAATATAAATAAAACAAGAATATCTATATATTATATAATAATCTTTCCATAGTATAAATTATGTGGAATATATTAGATTTCCCAACAATAAATAACATTTAGTTAGGTATTAATTTGCAATGAGTAATTTTCATTTGTTAAAATTTTGAAGAAAATAATAGTTACCTACTAATTAAGCATGTTTATGAACTTGTTTGTTGTTAATTTTAATAATAATAACTATTATTAGGTAATATATTGTAGTATTTTCAACAATATCATGTTAATGATTTCTACAATTTTTAAATGATTGAAGTTAAAAAATAATAGATAAGTATTTAATTATACCTGAATATCTCAAATGTTATATTGTTTCGTATATATATATATATATATAAAAAAAAAATTAACTTTATTTAAGTAAATAAGTTATTTTTTTTACTTAACTTAAATTAATCGTTAATAAAAAAAAAAAAAAAAAAAAAAAAAAAAAACTATTGACTTTAATGTTGTACTATTTTTTCTATTACCTAATCTAACTTAATTGAGTTAAGAAAAATCATTAACTTGGCCAGCATTGCTATATACTTAGGTATACCGCCCATATAGTAAGATATGCAAATATAATAAATGCAATTTATCGTATCTGCGCAGTTACCGATTAACTAAAATTCGTGAATATCGCCTATATTAATTATATTCGATGAATATAATGGGTAGTTGTATACAGTTTTACGAGTTATCACGCAAGAGAACTATGGTTTTTTTTTTTTCAATTCTATAACAATACGGCAATAATCTATAATGATATATAGGTACCTACTGCAGGTAATTGAATGAATGTAACGAATTTCATCGCGTATTTCCTGGATCGACCGTAATTCGTGTACGGAAGAACAACACTATAAAATAATACGATATACCTCTATAGTGGCTGCAGTTTGTGCAATTTTGCGTCTAGATAGTACGGACAGATTTAAATGACCTAACCCGGGGTACATGCCGACTCCGCGAACATATTCAGACAGATCGAATTCACGGTCACGCGTTTATTTATTTTTTATTTTTTTGACATAATTATTTATTTTATTTTCATTTTCATTTTTTAATAGTATACAAAAAAAAAAAAGTATACGAATATCGCATAATGTTTTTTATTCGATCCACACACGATATTACCACACACACCGTCTTGTGATGCTGCGTATACCTATATTTGGCGCAGCGCGTATATATTCTGGTTATTGGCCGTTTCGGCTCGCCCATATTATACACGATATTGGTTTTTTTTTTTTTTTTTTTACAATATTATTGTCTTACAATACTTTGTTGTTTATTATTTTACCAGCGATGCGATAATTATTTTATTTCTATTACCGATATATTACCATATCTATTATTATCGTTACGCGTTGTATTAATAAACAAGAAAAATGTATATTATAGTGTATTATAGTTACGCGAATATCGCAGGACTCGATCGTACCATTAAACCGGACGTGCCCTTGAAACACGATATTATATATGTACATTGTTATTGCTCGCGTATTTTTATATATTATACATATACATTTATATATATATATACGTGTTAGGTATTTACTATTTATGTACACAGATGGAACCGATTTTTACGACATGCAATAATATCTCTCGAAAACTATATATATTGCTGTTGTACATACGGCGCAGTATATATATATACTCGTATATTTCTTCGGAGCATCCTAGTTGGGTCCCGAACACCAGAGGGTAATCACAGGTAGTGTACTAGTTGGGTCCCGGATTTTTTTTTGGTCCTGTACTATTTGGGTTTTTGTAACCCAAGATTTTGTAAAATTAATGTCTTATACATTTTTACCAACACAAAAGTGATTTTTTTTTTTTAATTGTATTTTATATTATAATATGTATTTTTAATATTTGATTTTTAAGACTCAATATTTTTTCATTTGTATTGTATTATATCATATTTTGTAAAATTCCAATCATTTATATTTTTATTATCTCCAGAAAAAAAAACATTTTTAACCATACCTGCCGTCAAAAATAGATCGTAGACAGTCCTAAGTCTGGTAAAATGGAAGGAAAATGTTAGTGTAGTGTAGTATTTACCGAAAAACATTGGGGACCCAACTAGTATAGATATTTTAATTTTGGGACCCAACTAGGATGCAGCCAATTTCTTAGGGTTATCGCCAGTACTCGGGTAACAATGTTATTGTAACCGATCGGAGCTGAACCCAAAAATAAAACGTTGGTCCTCTGGTACCGCATTATACCGCTCACGTACGTTTCATAATATACCTACCTTTTAGTGAATTATTTTATTCCTAGGCCAAAGCCCACGGCGTCACAATAATATAGTTAGATCATCGTTTAAAACCATCCGGTTTCAGAGGCATACGCGTTTTCCGTCAAATCCCGGCCACGATCTCATTTAGATATATTCAAACTAAAAATTGTAATGATAACTAATTTTTTTGGGTATGATGGACTATTTGTACAATAGTTATATTTTGTATAATATCGTGAGACAAACAAATAATAAAGAAGTCGTCCATCGTCCATTCGGTCAGGAGAGTGTATTATCATTGTATTTAAAGTTTGAAAGCAAAGATAAATCATTGCATTCAAAAGACAATTCTAAGCAAAGATCGGTGTAATAATAATATAATTGAAAAATAAAATATAGGCCACCATGATCGTTTTATTCGTTATTTTGCTATTTCCCTTACATTATAAAAATATTTTCGTTATAAAAGGTAGTTTTTCGTTTGTAAACGTACTTTTTTTAGACACTTTATATCCGTCGTGTCCGTCCGTCAGTCTGTCTATCTGTCCGTAGTTACTAGTACATAGTTACGACTTACGGTTACTATAGGAAATAGGGACATTGTTAATCTGGTAACTAGGGAGATTGGTATAACTCGTTTTTGTCTTTTGCACATAAGTATATATAGTAGTAGTATGTTAACGAATTGGTTATGGAATTATAGTTTATCGCTTAAAAAATACGTGTAGAGTGAGCTTTCCTAACTTATTTATTTACGTTGATGAAAACTACTTGAAAAATCGAAAAATAACCTCTATAAAGTACCATTTAGAAACCAATTTTCTATCAAAAAATATCTCTGTGTACTCTAAAACTCCTACTTGTCTCCTTCTATCCGAAAAAATCTTACAGACGTAAAAAGAACATCATTTTAAAAGCAATATCTTGCATCACTAAAAATCTAAAATTAAAATATAGGTACGATTTAAAATTATATTTCCCGATGAATTGACAGGATATTCGGATAAATCGGGTATATTTCTGTAATAATAAATAAACTATTGTTTACCAAAAAAAATAAATATTATTGTACAATATGTACATTATTTTTAGAAATATAATTTTATGGAGGTAAAATTCACATAGGCCTATAATTCAATAATTGGAGGCCTGTGAAGCCCAAAAATAGGTTCAGGCGCAGCATATACTGCACCTGCTGCCACCGTGTGCACGTCTTTGATTAACACAGAGTGATTCATAGTAAAACAGTAGATAAATTTAAAATGAATAATTTACATTTTCCAAAAAAGATAAATACTTACCTAGTATCAAACTCTAACAGTATATTTGAATTTTTCAATCGTGATACGTTACGTTTTGTAAAATAATATGTTTAAAACAGGGACTATAGAACCTTAATGAATTTTTCGGTTCCGGTTCAGTTTCAGTTTTTCAATATATAAAACTAAAGTTCCAGTTTCGGTTTCGGTTCTTTAAAATATAAAATTGAAATTTCGATTTTAACCGGTTTCTATGTTTATTTAAATTAGCAAAAATCATAAATACTTATACATGCTATTTAATAGTATAATAACATAAAATGCTGCTAATTTACACAATGGTACTATGATAGGAATATAGGATACCCTTTCTTATATTAGTATAGGTATTATATAAATAATTTGATTTATTTTTTCTAAATCCGAGTTCTAATAAGTTATAATAATATATATAAGCATATTATAATAATTAAAAATATATTCACATTATATTGAGTATTATACATTTTTATCATAACAAAAAGATAAAATAGGTCATAAAATTAGGATTTATTTTTTTTAAAAAAATTAAGGAATTTTTTTTTAAAAGAAAAATTTAGGTTCCGGTTAAGATTTCAGTATCAAGATATTCAAAGGGTTCCAAAACCGGTTCTTTTCTGTACGGTTCCAACCCCTGGTTTAAAAGTGTTGAAATATTTCTTAAATGTTTGTTAGCAATAGAAAATACTTAAAATACTAAAATTATCTCATCAATAAATTTAATTGATTTTCCATATAAATATAAATGTTAGTACATTATTTGCTATATACTGTTTTTAAAATAATTCTGTATAGTTTATATCATTTATATTTGTATTATTATATTAAAATGACGATTTTATCAAAAATCCTTATGTAGTACGACATTCTAAAGTGAATAAATAATATACATTTTGAAAGAATTTGATTTCTACTTTTTATTTCTTTATTATTTATATTTAACGATGTAATAATATAATAATGTTATTAACGTTAATCAAATTGTCTTAACTTAACGATCGTTTTTTACAGAATGTCGAGCGTATTGATGATAATATATTATTACGACGAATATCGAATGATATTTCTGTTTATTTTGTCAACTTTAATATAATATAATATTGTTTTAGATGATAGTTAACTCTCGTGGGTCAATTCAGGACTACAATAAAAGTAGGTAGGTACACGTATATACTCTCTCAAGCTTTTACAATCACAGCCAATAAAAATTATAACAATTAATATTATAGTTATATCTAATGGTCGATTGCGAATATATAGAATTTTAGTGTGATATTTTTACATAACGCTACATTATTATGCATAAAGTTCTATAATAAAAAATAATATCATAGTTGAAACTACGTAGTGTTCGTGATATAGCTACACTATGCGAACTTTTAAGAGACAAATACCAATCTCTGTTGCCATAATTTTTGATAAATGCTTCCGAACAAAGTTAAATGTATTTCATGTTTTTACCCTAAGTGAATGCTGCCAGTAAATGGTAAAAAAAATTGATTTATAAACAAATATACTTATCAAACAAATTGTATGTGTGCGTTTTTATGCGCGCTGTCAAAGTCAGTGAATTGAATAACCAAAAAAAATAAATCTTGTATAAAACACAATAATATTTTACTCCAGGCCATGCGGTCGTAGAGAAAATATCATGAAATGACGATAATGTTTGTAGTTTTTGCATCCTACATAAAAAAATACGTATGTTTCGAGGAGGGAGGAGGGGGACTATGAAAGCAATTTTCTAGTAGCAACCACAGATATTTCTAATCCAAGTAGATAGCCGTTTTCACGTTATCATCGAATCATGCATTTTTTATCATCGAAAATATTAATGTTTATAAAATGCGTATACTAATGATAAGAAATATTTTTTTAAATACAATATTATAAAGTTCTATTATATTAGTACATAACACATATATATATATATATATACGTTTATATCAGTGTGAAAAAAGAAAAATATGCCGTGAACGAAGTACAACCACGGACATATTCGTACTTTAGTACTTACACGTAGATATATTTATACATATATATATATATATATATATATCACAGTATAATATATTTCATCCAAAAACACAACAAAAGTAAACCATTTTATAAATGTATAATAATATATAACCTATAAGTATATTATGTATATTATGTACGAGTTAATAAAATAATAAATAAAAAAAAAACAATAAAATAATACACTTTCCGTCACGTGTTTTGATTTTTTAAATCGTCAGAAAAGTCTACCGTATATAGTATTATATGTATAGTGTTGACGTGTTGTTATCATTTACATTTTGTAAACTTACACCTCTTTGATAACGAATATTGGGCGAGCCCCTTTTCCGCCGAAATCGTACGTTTCACCGTTTCTGTCAGATATAAAAATCGATAGTATATCATTATAGGATCATAGGTAAAATATCTACTATATAAATATAATAAAAAATATTAGGAATTATTATGTTACTTTATAGTATACGCACTCGTTCCGTACTCTATACTCTATAATATATATATATAGTTCCCCGTGCACATATTATGCGCATAGGTAGTCGTAATTTGTGTAAATTTCATCTAACTCTAAAAAAAAAAAACTGTAAAAAGTAGTACAATACATGACTGATTTCAATTTGTAATTTGTAACAATAATAATCGTATTGTAATAATGTTCTAATATTTTATTATTTATTAAAATGAAAATTATGTTTTTTTTTTTTTTTTAACAAATCCATATACTTACTTATATTTTACTCGATAATCGAATGTTCTTCACTAATAGATAAATTAAGCCCGGTATATTATATTTTAACCATATCTTAGTTCGTAATATTGAAATGTTTTTGAAATAGCAATATCTATTGTTATTATCGATTTTTATACCTGACGGAAAAGGGTTGTGCCACCCAAATATTGGACTTCAATACGCATTACACAGTTTATATTACAAAGACTACGGCTATACAATATATTACGTTGTATATATATTTAATTTCCAATATTTATATGTAAAACAGAAAGTTCGGTCAATTACGCACAATTACATTATTTCAATTACAAACCCCGTTCGGATACAATATTTTATAAGTGCGACTCTTTTTAAGCAGAACACCTTATCGAAGCTTTATCGAAATATCGTGAAGGTTGGAAAAATGCAATTATAATTATTGTAATAATATGATATTACAATATGTTTATTGTTTAATGTTTACTGTATATATATTGTCGGGCTAACAATTGTCGCGTTATATATTGTATTGACCGCAATCCATTATCGCACTACAAATTATTGACGGTAAACCCAATTATACGCAGCTATAATGGGACATAGTTTAGTAATAAATAACTATTGCGTTTTGTACACGAATCGTAAGGAAAAATCGTTTGACGTTGTATGAAATGACTCGGGAAAGTTTTAGCACGAATGTTTATATAGAAATTGCAAATATTTTGATCGATATGAGAGGATGTATATTGGTTGTACAATGTACATTGACTGCATTTTTTTTCCACGTGCTTCTATACAGTTTTTTGGACAGAAGAATTAGACCAGGAATTTTGGTGTAAAGATATTTTTTGATAATAATAATAATAGGTAATAATAATAGATACATAAATGTATAGTAGTCATCAATTTTTCTTTTTAATAGTATTTTTTTGAATGCATGCGTTTTTCGAATTCAACGATTTGTCTTTGCTTTCAAATTTAAAAAAAATTGGTTTGCCCATAATTTGCTAAATAATAGGTGTCCTAAATGTAGGACAGTGAGAAAATAAGGTATAATGGATAAAAACTTTTAGTTGCTCTTATAATTATACCGCGTGCCCCACATATAGGGCATTGGACATGAATGGGTTAATAAAAATACACTGTCCTGTCCGAGGATCGACGGGGTAATGGACCAACTTTTACCGTCTGTATCTGGATTGTCGTTTTTTTAGTTTTCGTTTCAAAAAATACACTAAATTTACACAATTTACAAATATTACGTATACGGGGTAAAAAAAAAAATTTATCTTATTATTGAAATATTACATACATAGAACATATGTATGATCGTATATATTATATAGATACTAAACAAAACATGTATACACCGAATATAATAATATTATAAAATACATTTTAGAACCCTTCTTGATAAAAAAAAAAATGTGTATGCATTTGTGCAGGATATATGCACGTTTATTCAAACACAAGATACGGCATTTAAAAATTATTGATAAGTTTAATAATATTGTCAGCTACCATTCATAAGGCATACCACTCGTAAATCGTAACCTTAAAGCGGTATTCTACGCTTACCGTCTACCGTGCATAGTCCGTGTCCGTGTATCATTAAATTACACCATATCACATATCGACATAAAGGGGCTAAGCGACAATTTTACGACTTTTCAGGAGAGCAAAAACAAAATGTCCATATTTTCTTGACTTTGGCGTTGGCACTTGGGTATTTATTTAAGCGTTAGGAATAGGGTTATTATATATTTCCATTCTATTACGTGTTACCTTGACGGTCTGACACTAATTACATTGAAATATTACGTTCATTTTTAATCATAACGAATTAAACTAAAATTCACCTTTTTTTTACTCCAATTTTTATTTTTATTTTGTGACGCTTGTACCCTAATTTAAATTTTTGCTATGACAACTAGACTATATGTAAGTTCTAATTACTATAACAACTATCGTGTTATCAACACCAATAATGATTAGGTACTCGTATAATATGTTGACTAATCATCATATATTATATGATTATATAAATATAAATATATAATTATATTAATATTATATTATTATTATGAAAGGTGATAAGCGACAATAGTTAGGGGCTTTAAGCACCGTTATTATTCGTCGCTGTTAGCCCATAAAATTTTCAATGGTGTCACTTATACCCTTGAAAAAGGTGCTTAGTCCTACTTGTATATAACAATTTGTATCGTTTGTCCCGAAAATCCAAATTTTAGCATATACACCATATATATCTCATTATTAAACGGTATGAGGAACACTATATATAGTGCTAGTGCGATCGATATAGTATATATTATATATAGTATATACACCGTGTCGCTTAGCACATTTTGCATTTTACCAGTCGATATTTTGACCACGTGTATATAGTTAAATCAGTGTAAGCCAATGTCACTATATATATATATAGTCGATCTTTGCAGTGGTATCCAATAAGTCGATATATCGGTATACGCACACGGTTAAACACGATGGTATATAGGTATATACCAAAAGTTACCACATGTGGTTCGACCAATCTGCGAGCTATTTCGTGTATTGAGCGAACGGCTACGGCGGTAGGTATATACCAGCTATTATATAGGTGGAATAATCGCCTTAGCGCCGTATATATTATAACCGCGGTCACGGTTGGATAAACTCGCGAACCTATAAGGAATTCCATGTATGGATTGCACAGATTATTTATATACTCATTTATATAAAATATGTGCATGTAAACTTACAATATATATATATATATATAGTATATGATGCATTTCGTAATAAAATATATAATATAATGCGGACGTGTATTTTATCTTTGTTTGTTTTTTTTTCTTCCATTATAAATTTTTTTTTCATTTAGGGTCATCGAGTCTCTACGCGTGGAATTACATTTTACTCGTGTACATTTTACTATAATACGTCCTATGTGCACCACCTGTGCGATCGCAATGGACACAATGCGCCGCGCATATACACTTACATTAACTCCGTTTTATTTTCATCATTATAACGACGTTTATTATTATTATTATTATTATTATTATTATTATATTAATCTACCGATAATAACCATAGACCTTGACTTGGATTTCGTGTCTGCGTACATTATATATGCATATACAATATATATGTATACGCACCAACTCAAAGTCTCAGACGACGTACTAAATATACGATCGATTAATAATAATAATTTTTATCATTATTTACTAGTTATATAGTATATAACAGATATATAGGTATTATATTATATTTACCTGTTGATATACGTATATATAACCGAAAGTTATAGTGCCTATATATTATTTCTGTTAACGTCTTTACAGCTGGCGGATATTTACTGTATATAGATAGCAGCTGCAGCTGGACCGGTGTTAAATTCGGAGTTGTGATCAGTAGCGTTTATATTTTTTTTATTCCGGATGTCTATATATATATATATACTGGAATATAAGGTAATAATTATATTAATCGATAACCAAGGGGATATACAGGGTAATTGTTTGTTTTTTTTTTTTTTTATATATATAT
Organism: Pemphigus obesinymphae; assembly: GCA_025469235.1. NCBI lineage: Eukaryota > Metazoa > Arthropoda > Insecta > Hemiptera > Aphididae > Pemphigus > Pemphigus obesinymphae. Next base: position 54,792 of record JAIPRL010000967.1, on the reverse strand, counting down.
CACTACACTATTACCTATATAGATACACTTAATACGTTTATAATGCCTTATTATTGCTATATATAATTACGATTTAGATTATTAACTTTAACGTATAATATTATGTTTACGCGGTATATATGTATATATGATGTATATATACTTCCATATTGTACTAATTTTCAAACGTGTACGAAAATAAGTACCTAACAATTAATTCTAATTCCGCTGGTCGCTTTTTTATTATTATAAAATTTTACTGGTTCCCGTAAGACGGACATTTTAAGCAGAAAACGAGATATTTTAGGTCCTTTTATAAAAGAAAAAAACAAAATGAAAAGGTTTTAGTGTGTCGTATATAAAAAATATAAAAGATCGAATCTTGAAAATTCTTTCTTGAAACGTTTCAAATACACGATCGTATCCAGCTTTCATTTTAAGCCAGCTTGTATAACGGCATTATTACAGAAAACATGAAAGAAAACTTTAACAAAGAGAAAATGTCGTTTTTTTTTTTTATTAAATTATATTCCTGTTTTTACTGACCAATGTATTGCTTGAACTCGTAGAAACTCGTATATTAATGATTTCAATTGAATTTTTAATATTCCATAACTTAAAAGTAAATACTCTAATATAATATATATATATTCTAAAAACGAATAATATTACGGGGTGAACAACCCAGATTTTATTTAAACGGCAAATGAAAAATAAATTAATCGATTGAAAACATTATTTCATAGATTTTCTTTTCACAACAAATTCAGTAAAATAAATATTTATGTAAATTTTTAAATTTATTAGACTAACTTTTTAATTTAAGGAATAGCTAACAAAAACGTTTTCAAAACATCATGATATTTTTTAATATTATATACTCACGATAAAAATGTATATAATTATTTTATACGCTTCATATATACTACTTTAATGTACAAACATTTTTGACGGGACTCGTTTGATCTTTACAGCATATTTTATCTACATACCTAAATAAACATCATGATTTATATATTAAATCGTATCTCGTAAAACAAAAGAATACAACAAAGACTCTAAGATGACACACTAAAATTTGATACAAAGTAAAATAGTTTCGTGTATGATATACCTACATTAAAATCTTTAAATAATTTTTTACCTATAGTGATATTATTTTACAAAATTTTAAAAGATTATAAAAATTATTACATAGAGCAGTAACGTAATTTAGAATTCTTGAAACATAACTACCTATCATTTTGATATTTTTTAGGATTAACAGGAACTTGAGAGAATAACATATAAAATATAAATTATGTAATATTATTATAGGACTATATAAACTATTTAAATATTTAAAATAATACCTAATATTTTGGTACAAACGTAGGATTTAAATTATTCATCATAAATTGCAATTTATTTAATTATTTATAACGAATTATTCAGTCTAAGAACAAAGTAAATACTTTACATTAATTTGGATAGCTAAAGTAATGTTTTCAGTCATAAATAACTATTAAAATGACATGTTTATTTGACTAGACGATAACCTGGAATTTATAAGTGTATTTACATGTATTATAATTTAACTGGATTTAAATAAAATACATATTTAATATACCTGTACTCTATTTTTATTATTTTCATATTTTAAATTAAACTTCTTAGGCAAATAATGATCTGTGCGCAGTAAGTACCTACTTACAATTAAAACAGTAACTTATTCTAGGAATAATATAAATTAATTTACGGGGAGGGTAGGATCCAATGGGTCGGGACTTCATCCTAGTCGGAACTTTTTGGAGAGTTCTAATTTTTTAAAAACCATTTCCAAAATTGTGTGCAATAATACTATAGGTATTATTTGATTTAGACTGTGAGACGAACTTAATGTTTTAGATAACGGTGTAATTTATCTGATAAAGTCTATGAAGTATGACACCATGAGAATTTGGACAACATTGACATTTTTCAATTTGTTAGCAATGTTAGCATTTTAAATCCTTAAAGCAGTATGATGTAAAAGTGAATTATTCAATAAATACCAGTGTATAGGAGACAAATTTAATCACGCGAAGACGAGTCGCCTGAAATGCTAGATTGGTACACACAATTTTATCCGAAAAGTGCCGATGTTGGCGATGATTTATACATATATGATATCCTCTATGTTTATAAAGAGTTTTGATTGAAGTTTTTTAGATATATTTTAGAGTCACACAGCGTATGATACGAGTGTATTATACATCTGAAATACATAAAACTTCTAAGAAACGTGTTATTCGAAATAAATACAAGCGTTATCAAAGGAAACGTTTCCACAAAGTGACTTAAATATCGAAAAATTATTCTATCTTCTATTTTGAAAATATCCCTATTTGAAGTTTATTTTTAAAATAGTATTAAAATATCAAACTGAACAAATAAACATATTAATTAGAATGAAAATAATATATAATATACGGTAATACGTATACATAACATATTATAACATATATTTATATAGGTAACATTTATTGTATTAATAGTATAATTATTATTTAACAAAATATATTCTACCTAATATGGAATAATCAAGTGTTGTATTATATATTAATTGTTATATATTACAATAATAATTAAACGCATGAATTTTTGTATATGAATCTTTAGTCTCGTAAGTTTCAAGGTTTCTGCCCGATGATGTAATCGTATAAAAGGTGCATATTTAATAACTAGGAAGTGTTTAGTATTCAAATAATATAATTAAATTATTTAAAATCACAAAAGAATTTAAAATCATAATGCTTACATGATATTAAACCACTTTATTATATTTGAATTCTAACTTATAAATTCTAACTGAATTATATTTGATAATAAACGTGCTTTTGAATTTTCGTAACTATAATTATCTGGACAAGTTTAGACGAATATAGAATAACATATCATTGAATATGACAAGTTCAATTGTGTTTTACCAGATGTATTTTAAATTGAATTAATACACAACTTTTATGGTGGTTAGAAGTAAGTTAATAGAAAAATTCATAATTACGAGTATAGTCTTTACTGTCTTCTATTAAAAAAAATCATCTGGTGTAATATACCTACCGAATACATAATAACGGATTAATAACGATTATCAATATTCTAGATTTTATTTTCATTTATAATTCTAGAATTTATTTATGGAAATACTAAGACCTCTTTAAAAAAAAACTGTCGAAGATTCTTATTGATGTATATTTAACACACGCTTTAATAAGTTTAAAAATCATATTATATGGGTATGTATCGATCTATCGATGGTTTGTTTTCCTATATTATTGGGATTTTCAATTAGATCAACAGTCAAGGTTGATTCTTATTTCTCATTAATATATTATTGCATTCTTAGCAATTATTAAATACACACTGTGCGATAATAATATTTGTATTTTTCACAGTATCATTATTTTTCCAATTATAGAAAAAAATAAAAATTAATATAGACATAACTATTATACATAATATATTGTATATAGTAACATTAATTATATAAAAAAAAAAAAATACATATATATATATATTATATAATCAATGATAGTAAGTATACTTGTATACTTGTACTATATGTGTATAATATACATTGTATATTATATATATATACACTTTAAAAATATAGAACTCTTAGCTTTATTTATTGTCTAGTTAAAATTATAATTATCAATCGACTTTGATAAGCAATTGGACTGTAGTCGTTTTATTAGGTACTTATTCATTTAAAAAATCAGAACTCCTACTTCTGAATCATTTGATAGATATATATATTACGATTTCATTTCAAGTACACTACTCGTGATAACATTTTGTGCAATCAAAATATAGACAATTAATCAGTTTATTTTTGTATGATATATTAATCATAAATCTATATAAAGTCCGACATAGACATAATAATAAGAATACTAATGTGTAGACTAATTGATTAATATATATTATAGTATTATCACTTAGCAAAACTGTTTGACTTTATTTTCATTAGCCTCGTAAAATGCGTTACTTTTGAACATTTAAACTCGCATAGGTAACATTATACACTAAATGCAAATTAATTTACTTGCAAATATTGATTAATTTTAGGTGTTATATTAAATATTATCTAATGTTTTAATAATGTAAACAGAAATTCTTTGATAAATTGAAAACCTCTGGTTTTTTTGGAGGGGGGAGGGGGGAATACACTTTCAAAAATTAGTCTTAATGCCAGATTTTCAACCAAGCCCCTAGCTTTTAGCAAGAATTGAATATTAATAAACGAGAATTTATAAAGAAATAAAAATAAAAATACTCCATTTATGATTGGTTTTAGGTAAAAATATGGCCGTTTATGTTTACCTACGATAATAACTTTAATATAATAATATGTGTTAGTATTATATAAGTGACGTAACGTATCAAATATCATTTTATTTTCCAGTGAAATAACGATATTGATAATATCCATTATTATCCCAATAATTTATCCAGTATAATGTGGCCGTGTGTAGAATTTTGATACCTACTCGAACATAATTTACGAGTTTTAATATGATTTACTTACCCTAAAAACCAGCGGACTAATTAGTAATGAATTACGGTCTTACGATGGTAATGCACTTGATTAATATTGTAAGAATATAATTTTATGGTTTTCTAGTCTAATGTCTTATAATTATTTGCTCAAGTAGCGAGTATGTTTTACGTGGTTGTACATAAAATTTACTCGGCCTCCGGCTTCGGCCTCCGTTCCCATAACTATATATAATTACATTTCATATTATTATCAGATCAAAATACACACTAAAATCTAAACATATTAATATAAAAGTACCGTCTAAACGCTACCTAATATATCACGCATATATTTATTTCCGTATGTCATAAGTAATATAATATTTAATATTTGGTCAAATGTATCGTACAATAATATATTATAGGCACCTACTCGAAAAAATGACAATTTAAAATCCATTATACATTTATAATTATAATATAATCATGGCGCGAACAACAACCTTAAGTACGTATTACGTGAATGTGTATTTAAAATCGACGTCCTTTAAAATATAATAATACAGTGTTATCCTGTTTCCAGTGATATTAACATGAAAATTCATCATGGAAATTGGACACATACTCCGATTATGCCATCGAAAAAAAAAAAATAAGAAAATTCATAAATATTAGAATGTCATACCTATATAAGTATAATAATGTATTCCGCCGATAAACTGTTTACGTTTGTGTTGTCCGTATTTCGCATATTCTAACTACATTTTGTAGTAATATTTTGATTATCTACTCTATGACCTATAAGCTTTGGCGTTCCCCCAAATCACGTATTTATATATTATCACATACAAATACATATCACGACGTGTATTTTTATAGAATTTTAAACGCATTTATTTTATCATAATATTTTCAAAACAGACTATTATTATTGGTACCTACTTACTTGTTTTATTATAATATAATACGTTAATATCAAGGCTGCTCGACAGTAACGAGATTACAAGCACTATATTATGTTATATTTCTACATAACGTTTAACTAAACGAGTTCCTTTTAAATTGTACTAACTAAATAACTTCATTTATTAACTTATTTTAATTATAATGATATAAATATAATATAATATAATATTTTCTAAATGTATAAATACGTAAGATACGAAACGTAAACTTGACAAGTTATTTTTATAAAGTTAAGTTCTTCGAAAAAGCAATTTTTATATTTTTGTAATTTTTTTTAAATGTCATTGTTTTTCTTACCGTTTGATTATGATAATATACTCTTAACATTTACCTTTGTAAATTTATGATCACTTTTTACGATTTACTGGTATATCTTCTAATGTGATATTGTGGTATGATTTTTATCAATACCGTATCATACATTAAAATTTCAAAAATTAAATAGTACCCCTTATAATTGAAATTAAAAAAATATTTACTTCAAAGAGATAAAAATATCATTTTTTATTAAAAAAAATTGTGAAAAACAATATTATTTTTAACTTACACATATAATTAATTTAGGCTATTTATTTTTAAACAATCTTTTAATATAACCAAGTTATTACGTGTTCTAAACTAACTTAACTTAAACTAGTTTTAAAAAAGAAAGCATTTGCCCAGCCTTGGTTCATATAATAACTGTATAGTGATATACTTCTTTTAATCTAGTTGAATTCCTGTATATATATTATAATAATAATAATAATAGTATGTACCTATTTATAATAAATTATATATACATTCCACGTGGCTCCAGTGTTCTGTCACACCCTCTAAATGCAGACGTCGATATTGATTTTAGTCGGTCTGCGGCCTAACTCATACAATTTTCCACATTCGAAACACGAGTTTACGCAATTGCAAGCACATAAGTGACACTGTGCATAGTATTCGATTACATGGTTATTGAGTAGATGGAGCTGGTCTAAATAAAACTTTATAGAAACCATTTTATATCTCTAATGCAGTATCAACATTATTCGATTATCCCACCATTAGGTGAAAATATAGTGATAATAGAGATTATAGTCAAACGAAATACAAAAACAATTATTTATTTAAATATTTAACTATTAAAAAAACAATTATATTTGTTAATTGTTCGTTTTTTGACACCAGTAAATGGTATTTTGCCTATATCGTTATTAATAATATAAATATTAATAGACTTAAATTAAAAAAAACCTACCAAAATATACACTGCACAAGTCTTCTAGTCGAAAAGTTGTTAAGAAAAGAAAAATACATCATTGTAAAACCACTATCTTCCAGGCTTCGATCATAAAATAAAATATCTACGATAAATATTATATTATGAATGTTATAAAAATGACTATTATTTATTGATTACAAATAATCTCTAGTTTCCGTTCAACTCGATTTTGCCCACTTATTTTCTATACGCCACCGCGAAAATAATATCATTTACAACATACTTCGAAGTGGAACTGATAGTGGGCTAAAACCGATTTTCTGCTTGCTGAAATTATTTATATTTATATAATATTTAATAGGCATGTGTAAACGGAAGGCAAATTTAATATAATAAATATTATAGCCTTTAATAGATGAGATCTTTTTTTTTTTTGTAAATTATAAGCACCGAAATAAGGCAATTAATATTACCTATAATGATTACTATCATTACTATTGTTATTTAGTACGGATTATATATTTAAAAAATAAATTATATTGTATAGTACAAATAATTTAAATGAAATATATTATATAATAAATCATAAATATCTATCAGATCAAACTAAAAATGTGTGTTTGACTGTTTAACTGTTAAAAATATTTGATAGATATGATTAAGTTTATAAATACACAATTTCCATATTTCATGTAACCAAGATTTTAACATTCGTCTACAAATGTTCCAAGACTTCTAATTACTCATAAAATGCTAGAAATAATTTATGTTATTATTATTTGTTTTCCTACATTTTTCTGGATAACTATTTAATACCGAAAATTACCACATTAAAGTACTCATTGGACAAAATTTGTTTTAAACATAAATATGAAGAGATTTGATTATTATTATTTATATATCAATTATATTGAATGCATTTTGTCGGATAGAGTACGTGATACTGCAGATCATAGATTCCTATACCGATATTGAATTTAAAAGTAATAATAATATCTGTAAAACGATTCTAAGCAAAGTTTAGTATAATATACATAAAACTATCAAAATGTAAAGTTAAAAAATATCTATGAAAAACTCTGCAGTGAAAATTTCAAGCTTATATTTTCGGAATTACAAGGAAAAAGTTAATGTTTCTTTTTTTTTTTACTTTTCGGCGTCAGTTTTTCCTTAGTTTATTGAAAAAGTCGAAAAATGATCTTCCTAAAGTACAACCCGCTTCTAACAATCACAACAAGACACATCGTTCGATTTTAAGTCATGCACAGAAAATGAAAATGAAAATTAAAAATCATTGTAAGACCAATAGATTTTCTTCGCTCAGCTTGGAATTTTGAAATGCGTACATAATTAATAGTGGATTTATGAAATATACTTCGAAAAAATTACATTTATCGAGCTAAAACTCGTTTTTTACCCATTGTACACGTCATAATAATGTTATGTAGGCAGTAGTTAATATTGTGACGAATTGAGTTACGTTTAAACGTTTAACTAAAGTCGTCAAAATAATAAAAATCCAAGTATAATAAGTGCAGTTTTTGGAAAGAATGACAATCATGCGTTCACGTTTATATTTTGTAAACGACACACGAACGCCACTTGTTTCTGTCAAGAACGCGAACGACATTCATATTATTTCATATTATTAAGGAATTTTAACAATTTTCAGGCGGTTCAAATTAAATTAAAATATATTGAAATCTTTATTAGATTTAAAAATAATAATCAAATAGTCCAATTTCTTTGGGTCCGCTTTAAAATGAAAACGATATAGTATCTAGAATCTAGTCTAGAATATCTAATCTAATTTCTAGAATAGGAAAGTTTTTAGTAAATATATATAAAAAAATATATGTGTATTTTGTTAATAATTAATTAATTAAAATGAACGACAGGATGAACGCGTTCATTTTTATTAAATAACATGAATGTGATTGTTTTCTTTTTAAAAACATTTGAACGTGAACGTGAACGAGTTCATTTTTTACGTATTGAACGTGAACATACATATTATACGCAGACTTTGGTAGTATTCGGAATATTTTTTTAAACATTTTATTTTGAAAGTATTATATAGAGTATTTTGAATACTTTTTTAAGGTTCAATTACATTTTTAAAAATAATTTGTATATTTTTTCGTCAGTATTAAATTGTATTTGTGTATAAGTACATAATATTTATAGTATATTAGGTACATTATCTTATTTTGTTTTCAACTATATGAATTATTGAGACGGTAATATTATGTTCCAATTTAAAATATGTCGATTTAAGTGATAATAATTTTTATTGATGAAATAAATAGTTTCAAAGTATTATTTTATCATAAAAATTTTACTATTTTTGTGAGTACAGTAGCCAGTTATATGGGATCTTAAAAAAAAAAAATTTTATCAATAGTAAGTCATTGAGGGGTTTTTTAATACGTTTTAAATATAAAAAAGAAATCGCGCAGTATTCAAATTTGGATTTAATTTATAATCAATATAGGTATATGTATATTATAAATTTTAATATTATATTAATATACACGGGGAAAAAAAATGATCAAATATAATAATATTATTAATTCTTTTTGTTATTGAAATCTAATGGGGAAAAAAAAAATTTATTCCAAAAGTATTTGGAGTACGTATTCCGTGAAGTATTTCGAATACTTAGGGAATACTATTGACATAAAGTATTCCAATATACATATTATTGTGAATGCATTTTTATTTTTTATTTTTTGAAAGTATTCCGAACGTGTTTATCGAAATACTATTAAAAAGTATTTTACCCGAGTGTCTGCATATATACGCACGCATGTACATGTACGAGATAATATATACGGAAATTATGTAAGGTACGCGACGAATAAAAAATTCCAGTGACGTCCGGCAAACGTAAGACTACTTGGTTTCAAAAGAAAAAAAAACGAAAATTCCCGAATTGGTTTTTACCGATATGGCGACGGTCACCATCATATCATATAAACGCGCGTGCGCGTACGTTGGATAATAACATTGTGCGCGTCTACATTTATAAATTTATATGTAATTATTACGACTTTCTGTCCGCGCGCGTCCGTCCCGGTCGACCCGCGAAACCGGTGTGTGCCGGGAAAACCGCAACGCGTCTAAGCCGAGCGAAAAATTCCAAATCCCCTCTCCCCTCGGCGTCGTCGTGTCGTGCCGGAGGCTGCGTTGTCTACCTAACCGCCCAGCAACAAAGACCCTATTGAACGGGCTGCTGCTGCTGCTGCTGCTGCTGCTGCTGCGTACATACCCGTACACGCGACACGTTACACGCTTATAACAACAATAATAATGTGTTAGAATGATAATACGACGTCGTTGACGAGCTCGGTAGAGAGGTGATAATCGAGTATAATATTATTATTATTAAAAATCTGTGGTGCGGCTCGTAGGCTTTAAAAGTCGGAGGGGGGGGGGCGATTAAAATTTATTCATTTTTGAAAAACATAGAATACAACAATAATTTATTTAATCAAAATTAATACTACAAAATATACTATTAATATTACAAAATAATAACACTTGCAGGGTACCCTATACGTTTAACAATCGATATTTAAGCGTCCGTCTTTTATTTCACTGAACAGGTCTTCCGAGTTGTTTTCTGTTAAATTGATACTGAATTTTTATCCGCTGTATTAAAATAATAATATAATAATATTCGCCGATAATAAACGAATAAATAATAAAAAAAAATATAGAAATGTGTGTGTACGTATTCCATAATATTGTTCCGCAGTCCACGCTCCACATGCACGTCGGGCGATTATTTGTATCGCTCCGGCCACATTATTACCGCCGAATTGCCCGCCTATGTTTTTGTGTTTTGATCTGCCGTTGTTGAATACTCGAAAATCTCGCAGATGAATATTATATGTACGTGTTATATTGTTCGACTCGGATCACCTATCGTAGTGTTTTCATAATAATGGAAAAACAATATATTCACTTTCGACGATAATATTTCGTAAAGTATAATGTTAATGTAAATAATATCGTTGATATTTACGCGGACATTCGACACTCGTTAATGAGTAATTTGTTGGAAATTTTTTTTTTTTTTTTGGGGGGGGGGAGGGAGGGGAAGGGCGATCGCCCCTGCGCACGAGCCGCCACCGAAATGGAAAAATCGTCGGAGAGCGAAATGAAAAAATGCGCCTACGGAGGAATAAACGGAATCGCGGCGGTCCCACCGAAAGGCGTACCGTGTTCGCGTGACCTCGGAGGTGACCGTCAATCGCGGTGCGGCCGGGGCTTCTGGTAGTGAGGGTACACAAGGTCTGCAGCGTCCGCGTGCGGCCCGGAGGTATTAAATCGGACCGGGACGTGCCGACCAGCACCAGTATCCGACGGACCGTTGCCGCCGTTTGGCGATTTTCTGCAAAAAAAATAATAATAATTCGAGTGTGCCCGCAGTGTGTGCGTGATTTTTTTTTTTTTGTTTTTGCCCCCGTTTACAACACGATAATAATATAATATACGAATATAAATATACGACGTCGTATAGTGTATGATATATTATATAATATTGTTGTCCGCGGTTAAAAAAAAAAAAAAACGACTAGATTTTCGTACTGTTATTACGTATAATAACGTAAATAATAATAATAATATAATATAGTATCCATCCTATATTATAATATACTCTTCGAATTTCAAAGTGTCCGGGTACACGGCCGTAGTTCGAAGTACTTAAACGAATTTTCAATCGTCCACGCCGCCGCCGTACAGGAGGAGTTCGCGCCGTTATTCGAGCATTCACGCCGATTGACCGCGACAAAAACGCACGCCGTATATAAGAGAAAACGAGAGATATTGTCGTGTCCAATATCCCGTGCTGTAACGCAGAAAGTCCGAACGCGGACATCGCATCACGTCGACGAGACTTTGACCGAATCAATAATTGTTAACGGTACGTCCGACCGGCACCAAAGAAATAAATCGCACGTACCGCGTAACGCATATTATCATTATCATTATTATCATTATTATCATTATCATTATCGTTATCATTATTATTATTATTGTTATTGTTATCGTTATTATATCGTCGCGATGAGATATGGCGAGCGTTTTCGGCGTTTAGGCCACCCCGGGATGAAAGAGCGGACCGTCTCTGAGAGTGGGAAAAGACCTTAACGGCAATAATAATAATAATCGGTTAAGGAAGAACGCCCGAGTTGGGTAAACAAAAAAAAAAAAAAAAAAAACCCCGGTGAATCGACAATATTTCCATCTCAGCGGCACAGTTTTGTCTTTACAATATACAATATTATTGTGTGTATATTTGAAAAATTTACTAAAAAAAAAAATATTTGTTTTTTTTTTCTTTTTTTTTTTTTTCTAAACTAATCGAACGGAGACAATAATAATAAATAAATAATAATATTAATAATAATAATATTAATAATAATGGTCCTTGACTCGGAACGCTGTTAAAGCAAAAATAATAATAAATTATCCGTATGTAATAATATAGGTATATATATATATATGTGTGTGTACCTATATATTACATGTGTGTGTGTGTGTGTGTGTCTATGATCGCATACTTAATATATATATATATATGTGTATATATTATATTTGTCCCCAATTGGATACAAGGAGGACGACACTTTTCGTCGCCAAACGATCAATATGATAGACCGAACTCGCGTGCAACCGGTAAAACAGAACTTAAACGATAAACACAAGTCGATCGGAACGCGTTTGCGTGTGCGCCCGCCTTTGATCGGTTTCTCGTTTCCTGTAAAACGTATTTTTTAATTAACCGTACGCTATATATCGTAAAACCTGTCCAAGTGATTGCATTCGTCACAATCGCGTATAAAACGCAAGAGGTACATTATTATGTATATAATATTATATTTTCTATTAAATTTGCAATATTATTTACTCGGTTCGATAGCGGATTGAAAACGAAAGTAAGTGATTTTTTTTGTTTTCATTATTATTCCTTTTTGCTTTGGAAATTTTATCTCTCTGATTTTCCGTCGATAATTTACGATTTATCGATTTCGACACATGTCGAATAGGTAATACAGGCGTACGTACTGCATACGTTCCGGTTTATTCGCTATCGATGGAATTACAGATCTGTGATTCGTGTAAAAACGTACGTATACACTGTATATTGTATTATATGTAATATTGGCATTCGCGGTACACATTTCAATAAACCGATCAATGAGCAACAAGTTTTTTTTTTTTCACAATCATAACATGTGTTTTGGACGGGAGAAGTCTTGATTTTTTACCGATCCATTTTGTATTACAATATTCGTTCTCGTTTTGACTAATTGCTCAGTCGACTGTTTTAATATTCGAATGAATTAAAAATGCACGTCCTTCGGAAAATGGCATTAATGAACAAGAAATGATTTCAATCATCGAAAACCGGCTATACATTTATAAATGCATATTTAATTATTTAACCGCAGTTCCTTAAAACAAATATATATATATAGGTATATAATATTATTGAATGTCTACACTGTAAACATAAACCCATAAAAGTTCAAATTGTTGAGGAGATGGCTTCAATCCTAATTATTTATATATTGCACATTGCGATTTAGACCTATAAATTTAGCACAGAATTTTAACATACTCTAAAAAATCTAAACTTTCATATATTTACCAACGAAGTAAAAAAACTTCGAAATGTGTTCAGAACATATTCCAGTCTTTCCGCAAGGTACGTGATACCTGAAATAATTATTATTAATGACTCGTAACACAATACCAAAATTTCGATACAATTTTTATTGGCTCCACTTCAATATTTACAAACAGCCGTTCTTCGAATGCGGAACTCACGACGGCGTCCCAACACAAGGTCGACAAAGAAGAGACACACAGAACTGAACGTAGATCTAAACATATATCTCGATGATGGACGTGTATTTTAATTAAAAAATTATCCGAACACATTACTTCCTTTTAGTTTCGGATGTCCCTCCCCCCCCACACCGGCCCCCCGGAGATTTTAACGTAGTATTCGTGGAAAACAATAGACACCAGTCGTTCATTTACTCGAAAAAAATTAAAAAAGTAAAAGTGAAAACTAAATAACCTCAAAAAGACGTATACACACGAGTAGAAGACACACACGACTGATTCCGATGAACTTGGGCTTTGAGTTTATAATAGCAATCGCCGGCGAACAAACGGTTCTTTATTCCAATCTAACTGTGTCATCTCGAAATTGTTTTCCATTTTTTTATTCTTTGTGTCTCTATTAAAAAAAAAAAAAAAAAAAAAAAACATAAAACAATCAAAAATTATCGTAAACGGTTAAACCATAAAAACGATCAAATTATGTGTATCGAGTGACCGCATATCGTTAAACCACTATACCGTAACGTCCTAGAAGAGTTCATATGATAAGTGCGATGGAACCCACAAAAAGATGAGTCAGGCTAATACAATCCGAAAACACACATACTTCATATACATATTATTTCTTATTTACGAAAATTGAAAAAAAAAAACCTAACCTAACCCAATCAGAATAATCTTTGATAGTCATTAAAATCATTGATTTGATAACAATATCGAAATACGTCAACGACATCATATCGGATTTACACGCGTATAATGAACAATATCAAAGTTTAAGTCTCGCAAAGTCTCGATCGCGCAATCGAACGACATTTTTCATGGGAAAACTTTGAATTAATTTTTTATTTTACTCATTTGTTTTCCGTATTGTGTCACGTCAGAACACGCTCGTTCGACGGGATCACGAATCCGCGAGCATAGGAATATTGCAGGCCGGGCGTTTCCCTATGGTCGGTTCAGCCTGCAAGGTGTCCATTGTGTGCCAATTCGTCCATAAATCCGCGTATAATAGACTTTCAATTTCGCGGAGAAAAACGTGTACAGAGATAAAACACACTGTATCTCACATATAATATAACACGATGTGACCATGAATTTCGCGTGTTCGCGCAATACCTACACCCTTGACTTATTAGAACTCGTTTGTTGTGCCGCGTCGTTATAAATCCACAAACCTTGTTTGTAAAACGACAATTCAACATGAAAATATGTACGCATTCCACCCCGTGGTCCTCCAAACATACATATATATATATATATATATAAATATACATATATATGCACACGAACGATGGAAAAATCGGATATGTCGACGGTTTTTTTTTTTCTTTCGACTATTTACTTATCTATTTTATGAAATAACGTACAATAATATTATGTTTTCGTATTGGCCGTTTCAGGATTATCAACGGTATCCGCCATCATCATGCATTCGTACATCAAAAAATTGGGTTTCCTGTATAAAACGTACGTGCTGACCGTCCTCACTCTTGGTTACTTGACGTCCGAAATGGGACATTTCTTGATCGGAGTGACCAGCAAGGCAACGGCCAGAGACGTGCATTACGGCGACATCAAGTGTCAGCTCTTGGAACATCTGGCCGATTCGACCGTGTTCAATTACACATTACACGAACGCTGCGATACGTCCCCCGACCAGAGATCGTGAGTGTGATCCGTATATAAGTCTAGGGAACGGACTTATATTATATAAATGCAAATATTAATTAAAATAAGTTGTTTGAAATCTGATAAGAAATTTGCACGGTTTATTTCATTCTTATTAAAATGACACAAATTTTATTGCGCATATTTTGCATATTTTTAACTTATTTTTGGCATATTTAATGTATATATTATGTAATTTTTTAGTGCATATTTTTGTTTTTAACACATATTTTCACGTGTTTTTTTTCTAGCTATAAAAATGTGTGAAATTATTGTTTTTAAATACTAAATACTTTAAAATCACAAGTTACAACTTTCCAATGTATAATGTACAGTAGACTTTATCCGACCAGAAGTTTGCAAGATTTATACCATTTTTATTAAAATAACGCCAATTTTATATTGCACATTTGTCAATTTTAAATGCATATTTTGAGAGTGTTTTGTGCATATAAATCCGTTTCCACTAATCATTAGGTCAAGAGCTCGAAATAATAACAACGATTGAGCCGATAGGACCGCGATCTCCTGAAATGGATTTTCGAGATTTTTGTTGTTTTGTTTTCGTCGGAATACGCGTATGTAATAATTTATCGTGTTATTATTACAGACATCATTGTCGAATAACGTACGAAGAGACTGACCTTAGAGGACTGGCTTTTACGTGCATTATTACGGTGTAGGCACGCCTAACAAAATTAACTATACGTGTGGATGCGATGGGAAATAAATAAATAATATTTTGCACAGACGTCTCAATAACGAACGCATTGGACCGTTTATTTTCGCGCCGTCCCTGCGCCGATATTACATGTTTTTCGCCATATTATATTATTATGTTAAAATATCATTATGTTAAAATACGAGACACGCAATTTTAATTTCTGTTGCACATAATATACCGACCGGGACACTTCTCCGTGCAATATACGTACCTAGTCGTTTCGCGCACATACGATGCGAACATCCGTAAAATCGATTTGGCACCAGAACTATTATATTTCATATCTATCGGAGCCTGTACCGACGCGTATAATAATTAGTCCGGGTCAAGTTTATTCGATTATAATGACATAAACAATAATATTCCGAACTATTATCTCGGCGAATTCGTATCGTAACCTTGCGGCGGTCTGTAAAACGCGATATTCAAACGGTTGTGACGGCCGTTTTTTTTTTTTTTCCTCGTCTGACGATGATTTACGAACGGTTTGTTACGCGTCCGCGTTTTCGGAGACGGCTCATGATATAATAATATACACGACGACGGTGAACGGCGCGTTTTCCGACGTCCGATCGGTAGGTATAACCTACGTATCGACTACCGCAGAATCGTCGAAAACGTAAATAAAATATCCCATCGTCTTATCGGTTTGGAAAAAAAAAAAAAACGATAATTTGTTCGCGAAAGTAAAACATTATACATACTAACGTGCGATTTCGTTGCCGTATAGGTGCGAGTTGTTAGTCCTGGAAGACGGCACACCGTTCTGCGAATGGAACTACAACGGACTCGGTTTCCAATATCAACTGTTGGCGGGACCGGCGTTCATCGCCGTCTATTCGATCGTCGGCATCGGTTTCGGCATGGCTGCCGACAAATTCAACAGGTACACCAAACGATAATGGTATCGTAAGTAATATTTAGGTATTTAGGCAAGTGTGGACTAGAGGTTGCTATATAGTTTTCAAACACACCTCCTGAAATTTAAACGACTTAAAAATAAATGTATGATCAATTTTAATGACAAAAAGTATTTTAAGAAAATTTCTGCAAAGCGATTGTTTTTTTCAAAGCACAGGAAGATTTACAAATAATTATGGTTCATAAAAACGTGAACGCTTATACTTTTCTACGTTTATATAGTTTTGTACAACTATCAGAGCTTTGAACATATTGGCACTATAGTAATATTGTGGGTAATTGATGTTTTTCTTTCGTCAAAAACGTTCGTGATTGTAAGATAAAATGTAAGGCAAATTTAAGGGAGTAGGATCGTATAAAGGAGGACAATCAATCTTAATTTGAGATTTATGACTACATGTTATAATATTCACATAATAATTATCAATATACTGGGCACATTAACGAGTTCATAAGTTAAAGCTAAGTTAATTTTAACTTTTATATTTAGTTTTTGTTAACTTTACTTATTTTTGGTGATTTAAACTTTTAAATAACGAGTTACTTTTAATTAAAACTCAGTTAAGTTAATTTTGATACATCTTGATTTCATATTTGTCATAATGGTTGAATATAAATTAAGTTGTTTTTGTCGTTTTTAATAATTATTATATTATAAGAAGTATTTATTTCCCGAAAATATAAATAAAACAAGAATACCTATAATTAAATAACAATCTTGCCGTGTTATCAATTGAGGAATACATTATATTTCCCATCAATTAACAATATTTAGGTAGGTACCTACTAATTTACAATGAGCAATTTCCATTTTTAAAATTTTAAAGAATTAAAACTACCTAATTAAACATTTTTATGAACCTATTTGTTATTAATTTTAATAATAATTATTATAAATATATTGTAGTGTTTTAAATAATATTATGTTATAATGATTTTTAAAAATTGTAAAATGCTTAAAGATAAAAATAACAGTATTTCCAAAAAAATAAAGGACAGTTAATAATATTTGTATATACTGTATAGTGTATATCTCAATTTTTATATTGACTTATGACAAAAAAATTAACTAAATTAATAAGTTTTTTTTTTAACTTAAATAAGTTCAAAAAAAAATCATTAACTTTCTCAGCATATTGAGAATAATTATGAGTATACAAGTATATAAGTACCTAATAATATCGAAAAATTTATAACCACCTCTGAAAACTTTTTGTATAGGCTCGACCTGAAGTATAATAGTATCTGTATAATATGCTATACCTCTATAATTAAAATTTAAAATTCAAGTTCGATTACGAATCCGAAGAAAATTGTAATAATGTAAAATGTCGTTAAAGTTATTTATTATTAAACTTGAAAATTAATATACAAATAACTCTATCTCATCTATTTTCGTATAGGGTCCGACTTCTGTCTCTGTGCACATTGATCAGCGCATTGGCTGTCGGTCTCATCGGTATGGCTACTAGCTACTGGCATCTGATCCTTCTAAGAATCATGCTTGCAATTGGGTAAGTAATAATATTTTTTTTTACAAAAAAAAAAAGACAAAAACAATAAGATAGCTGCACCGACGATAACAACAAAAAAAAATCTCGACCTTGATGATTAATAATTATACTTTCGTTTGTTACAGCGAGGCCGGTACCAATCCCTTGTCCACGGGAATACTATCAGACTTGTTTTCAGAGGTAAAATCACGATTTTGTTTATTAACGTTAAAGGCTATTACTAAAAGAAAAAAAATAGAAAATAAAAGAATGTACAAAATTATATTATCATCTAATGTACATATTATAAACTGCATATTTCCAAAAAAAAAAAAACATCAATTTCAGTTTTATTACAAATTATAAATAGAAGAAAACATTTTAAAAATATTGGGTTTTATATTTTAAAAACATTTTCTACATTATACATACATACCCTATAATTTTTATTTCAGCCTAATTTTATTGATCTTAATGTTTTATACCTACACGTTTTAATTGTACAATAACAATAAAATTATGTATTATTATACTTATATACTAAATATGTTATATTTATTTAGGAAAAGAGAGGTTTGGTCATGGCAATCTTCAATTGGGGAATTTACGCCGGTATCGGTTTGGCTTTCCCAGTCGGACGGTACGTGACTGAAATGAATGTTGGTGGTTTGGTAAGTAAAATATCAAATACTTTTCGAACTTTCATAAAATCGCTGACTATGTCACTCCTTCAAAACACTTTAAATGAAATCAATCATCACACTTGGGCGAAAGAATGTATTATGCGTAGTTAACTTTACAGAGCTAGAAGACTTATAGTTTAAAAGAAAATTCAAAACGTATTGCATATATGCACTAATAAAACCATAAGATAGTTCTATAAATATTTTTATTCATATGGTACAATTTTGTATTAATGTTTTCCTACTAATCTCTATACTATATATAAATTATACTTTTTATACTTAAAGTCCATACGTTTATAACGTTATCAAAAAGTATAAGTTTATTGGCAAACAATTTAAAATAATTCATATAATTTTACTCGTATACTCAGTTAAGTTGAAAAGTTCTTAATAACACGAATAGACACATATTCAATTCTAAATAACTAGAAGTACTGCAGACATCAAACGAAGTAATCAACATAAACCATAATAACTTGAATATTTAAAATATGATATACCTAACATATTATCTATCCTCTAAAATTTGCTCTAATATGTAATTTAATTGTTGCCCTCTTATTAATTCTGTGATTATGAAAGTCAGTAAATTTAATATGTGAAAAGTTAAATATTCACTATTAACTTCTTGTAATATACCTAATATACAAAACACCACTTCCGTTATATTCCTAGTTCGTTGTTTGAAAAAATGTCCGTTTTATATACATTTATCGTTTTATCGCCATTATTTTATATACTACAAAATATTTATCAAATCTGCATTAATTTCTTATCCATTCCTAGAACTATAATATCATGGTATAATAATTGTTTTAAAATATGCTTTTATAGGGATGGAGAGTGCCGTACTACATAAGTGGTATGGTTGGGCTTATCGTTGCAGCTTTGGCCATCACCACAATGACCGAACCGAAGAGGACTGCGATCAGCGAAGAAGCTGAAAACGATAACAACGAAGTGCCAAAACCTCGTTCCGTGCAAACTTCAGTAACTCCCGCCGAAAGTACCGAGAAGGTTAGCATCTGGAAAGTGCTCTTCCAACCAAAAATCTTGATCTTGTGCATCGCAGCATCCATCAGACATACCGGTACGCCCGATGTTTTAATAATAATATGTAGATGAACTGTCTTATGTATTCTATATCCCTTTAAAAATTATTTATGTAAATATTATAAAGCATAGGTATATATACTATACACGTACAGTATTAATTGCATCCATTATTGACGATCATTTTTAATTATCTATGAAATCATACAGGAGGATTCTGTTTCGCCTACAACGCCGATCTGTTTTATCGGGACATTTTCCCCGGATACGATCTCGGATGGTCTTTGTTCGTGGTCACGTTCTTAGTTGGTAGCATTGGTGTAGTGATTGGTGGAGTGACATCTGACAGCATCGTGAAAAAATACGGAATAAGATCCAGAGTGGCCGTACTGGCCATTAGTCAGGTAAAAACACAATAACCATATTCTTATTCTTATTTTTTAATAAAGGCCCAAGGGTTGTCATAGCGAAAATGGACTATTACTCCTCTCTCTTTAATGCCAAAATCTTCATATGCGAATACCCGTTACATCCAGCTATTTCAATCATCTCTCCTGACATTTGTCTTCCTCTTAATTTATGTCCATTGATTCTTCCTTCCATTATGTTGATTATGAAAGGTTTATGTCTTATTAAGTGTCCCATAATTTTTTCGCTTCTTGATCCAATGATAGATATCAGTACTCTTTTCCCCCCATTGAACTGTTTTGAAAATTTCTAAATTGCCCTTCCTTTCGGTCCAACCAATACGAATTAATCTTCTCCAAGTTCACATTTCTATTACTACTAGTTTTTTTTTTTTTTATCTTGTATCGTTAAGGTCCAAGAATAACCATACTAATGTGTTATTATTGAATTATGCATGCGAACTCTGGAATATCTGAAAAATCGAAAGCAACGTAATAATAAATCGTCAGGTATACGACATAAAGTTGATGCGATTATGCAAAACAAATCATGGGGAAAACTGGTTATGTCCATTAATCACGCGTACGATGATTTGCATTAGTCGTCGACAAATGTGCATCTCCCGGAAAACTTTGGTAATAACGACATAACCTGTTGTGCACGCCATTATAATATTTCGTCTAAAATTAATAATACCACTTAATAATAATCACCGTACAATCTGTGTAATGTATTTTTTACTGCACGGATTCTATCCTGTTTTATTTATATATAGTATGTTTGTGCGTGATTTTCATCACTAATGGCGTGATTTATAAATAGAATACCCATTTTAAATAATTGTCATACAAAATTTAGGAAATCCCGACTATACAAAATATTATTAATATTATGTAGTTAGAATAATAAATTATAGTAATAATTGATTCGTAATGTTTACAACTCTAAACTTCTGCATTTTAACACAATATACATAATATATATATATATACCTAATGAACAGAACACGTACCTATAGGTACATGGGTAAATTATTATTTTATAACTGATAATTATTATAATATTGTGTAATACAATAATATTGTCGCAATTTCAATGCTCGTAAAAAATAGTTTAGCTATTTCTGCTTAGCTATAACATAATATATTGGATAAATAGGCGATGGAAATAATTTACAACCCTTATTTATCAGTGATTTTAATGAATGTTGAAAATAAAACTTTATAAGTAGGTACTCTTTTTAATGTGAAAAAAATAAACAACATCTTCTTAAAAGGATGTCGCACCAACAAATTTTCAATGAAAAACTTGCAATATCATTTTTCATTTTTATCAGCTTAAAAACATGTTAGAATCATAAAACAAAAGCAAATTATAGATAATAATATCAAAACAGCCTTTTTTTATTTGATATATTCATTTTTTAAGGTTTATAGTTATTGAAAAAAAAAATCAAAAAAATCGATTTTTTAACAACTCATAAAACATGTAAAAATGCATATGTCAAAAATCGACTACATAGGTCGCTAGATAATTTTGTTTTTTATCATTTATTTTTATTTCATCCTTCTACAAGATTCTCAAGTTGCTAATAAAAATTTGAAATTCGTAAACATGTTTTTTTATTTTAATATTTTACTTACACAACAATATAAAATAATATCTACACAAGACTATTTTTAAATTAATTGAAATATATATTTAAATATAATCAAATTGTCGAATTTTTATTTTTCTTGAAATTTTTTAAAAATTGCCTAAACAAAACCCGTTAAAAATTAATTTTACAACGTCCTCTTAAATTTAGAACCGATATATGAAAAATATTTTAACATCAGATATGTATATTGTCTTCGAAATATTACAATTGAAAACATTGGCGTTTGAAATAAAAATTCATTAATATCAAAAGTATGTCATATGAAATATAATATATAGTAGGTTAAAAATGATAACAAGTCATATTATTGAAGAAACTCGATAAAAACCTGAAAGAAAGCTTAGAATACTATGCACTATTAACAGTCATATTAAATGCAATATAGTATTATGACTTACTGTTCATATGTTTATTATCCTCTCGCCACTTACTATATTATAATATATATATATATTTTATATATGATTAGAAAGTTTAATCTAATAATTATTATTCCAACGATGTCAATATATAATAATTACATATATCAATAACAATTATAGTATTGGCAAAAGTACAAAATTTTGAACTAATATGTAATATAATATTGTACTATTCGAAAAGGGAAATTAAAAACGAAATATTGGATCGATTTAAATAGGAAACATTATTAAACGACTTTTATAAAATCATGAGTGGAATAAGAAATAAGTACAAAAAATATTAGGTTAGAAATAGTGTAAGACACAAATAATTGTATAATAAGTATCGTAGCCCAAGTAAATAGGACTTTATAAATACAATCTAATAAATGACAAATGACATGCATATTAATAATATTATAAAGTGAAGTAATATATTAATTTGTAAATCATAACTAGTATTTAATTTTTAAATTAAATTACCAGAGACCAAATTATTTACTGTCGTAATTTCGTGGATTTGAATTTTTAATTTTCATAATCTGCAGCATAATTTCATGTAGAAACGTTCAGAACATTACTATTTTAATAATATATTCATTACGTTTTCATAAACTATGATTTTTCTTTTACAGTTGATCGCTACACCATTTGCATACGGAAGTATTTACTTGGGACCAACTGGTGCCATGGTTACACTCGCCATATCTTACTTGTTCGGTAAGTCGTTCATTGTACACTACAGTGATGTATTTAAGTTTTTTTTTTATCACAGAGAAACTAGGAAGGTTATGTGAAATATTTGAATTGAAAAAATTTTTAATTCTGAAATAATTAAACGTCTAAATTACAGATGTCATCAAAGAATCAAACTATCCTCATATCAAAAATTTAAGAATATTAATTTTATAGATTTTTAGTAAACTTTTGAAACAACTCTTTCCCCCCCAAAATAATCAAATATATGTTATTAAATACCCGTTTATACTTTAAAAAAATGCTTATTTATTTTGATAAATGTTTGGAAATTTCTGTAATGACCGAAATGAACAGAACGTTCAAGTCTTATTTCTAAAATTATATTTTGTTTGAGTCCTATAAATATTAGAAAATAATTTCTACTAGTTCGTTTTTTTAATTTTGAATAAAGAACACAAAATTTTAAATTATACAGGTCAATAATACGATAAAATGTTTTACAAAGTATTTCAATAATAATAAAAGTTTTATATTTTAGTACGTATTTAATTTATAATAGTTATGTAATAATATTGCATGTATTTTATTTTTTCGTTGAACCAACAATTAATATAGGCAACAAATATTTCATTAAATACTTGACTAATGATATTATTATCCTATTTTTATATCTAATTTATAATTAATGACCAATGTTTTACTGAAACGTTATGCTATTTATTAGCCAACGAGTTTTATTGATAAAACGCCTATATTTATTTCACCCCTATTTTTATCATAGATTTTCGCATCAAATATATCTAAAAACATTTTCCTATAATGGCCAATATTTTTATTTCATTAAATTAAATTTAACATTTACTGTAACGCCGTGATTATAAAGGCAAAAATTAAACAGCCGTGTATATGTGTCTATCTAAAACATCTAAAACGGAGTATTAATTAATTATTTTGTTAGTTAGTAATATATTATTATTACGATTTGTATTTAAAAAACTCAAAATTTAAAACTAACGAACGAAATAAATGATCCCATAAGACACGCCAAACCAAACCTAACCTTTATTGGCCGAAATAGGGTCTAATATACTCGGCAATTTACCAAATATGTTCGTTTTTAAGAAGACGCACCGACAACTTTTCAACGATAGACTTGCATTAGCGTTTTTCATTTTTATCGACTTACAAACATATAATAATAAAAAAAATAAAAATTATAATATAAAACAAAAAAAAAAAAAATTATAACCAACAACCCTATCTAGCCACTGATGGAGCATTTTATATATGCATTTTTACACGTTTTATAAACTGTTAAAATATCGGTTTTTTATTTTTTTAACAGCTTATAAAATGGGTAAAAATGCACATATCGGTTCCGTCAGTCGCTAGATGTTTTTATTCATTATAATTAAATTTTTTATTTCATCTTTCTAAAATATTCTCAAGTTGATAAAAATGAAAAATGAGTAAACATGTTTTTCTTTAATAAGTATCGTGATTACACGATAACATTCAATTTGTTTGATTTTAATTTTTCTTAAAAATTGCCTATGCACGACCCCTTAAAAATGGGGTGTATGGCGTCCTCTTAATGTAATCGTCAACTACGAACGTGATACGTTTCGGATTTTTTGACGGCGTTTACGACATAAATATTATGGGCCAAAAAAAAACGAAGGTGTTGACCATTATCGCCTCTCCTCCCCCTCCCCGTATGTCCCGGCAGGGCACTGTCTACCGGTAGTTGGTTGGGATTGATTTCCCCCGTGTCCCGCAAACGATAAAATAATATGCGAATAACTATTTACACCGTTTGTGTTTACAGCCGAAATGTGGTTCGGAATCCTGTTCGCCATACTCGTGGAGTCCGTGCCGATGTCGGTCCGGTCGACCACCGTCGGAGCGTTCCTGTTTTGGATGAACAACTTCGGCGGCAACGTTCCCATGTTCGTGGAACCCGTCAGGAAAGCGTACGACTACAAGACGGCGTTGGCCATTTTCTACGCCGGTTTCTACTTGCTCAGTGAGTTCGAAACGCACGCGCGCGCAATCGTAATATTATCACAGAACAACCAGAAGAGACACTTTTCTTAGATTTACACATGACGTGTTCTTACGGGAGCTGATAGATTTGCCATACCTGCGCGAGCATCAGCGTAGGCATTATGAACGTAATTCCCATTTGTCTGTGATTTCTGGCGGCAGTATTGTTCATTTAGCCGTTTTTTTTTTTTTTTAATACACAAAATAATAGATTTGTTTACAACGATAATCGGAAAATGTGCAAAATCAGTTTCAGCAACAGAGAGGAATTTTTATTTATGCTTTATTTCTTCTGGCTGCACTGATGCTCCCAAAATTTTTCACCGATTTTCGAGTTCTCAGTCACTGACTCTTCTGTTCGTTCTGTGATATTATATTGCCGAACGCTAGCTGATTAGATGTCTTGCATCTGGGTCGGGGGCAGTTGTCCGACCGTTGATAAGAAATTGGTCGGGGAAATGGCGGTGTCGGACTCATTGCCAATCTACATTTTTGGAAATTATATGAAAAAGTTTTTTTTTTTCTAACGTGAGTTAACACTGTTTGATTATAGTATGATAATACTTATATTATTTTTGATATATAACTTACTTATTAGCATATAGAATAGAAAAGTTCATTTT